>VDFB02054051.1:0-21029 GCA_007258455.2 Sequoia sempervirens | reverse complement strand
TTGAGACACATATTTCCAACAAAAATAACATCATTAAAACTTCCGCTAACATAGAAAACATTGAACCATAAGCTTGAAACTTCCCCATGAAAAACAAGCCACTAAGATAACACAATAGCTAAGGAGACTAATCATTCTCTAAAAATATAACAATATTAAGCCAAGCATTCCCATCCTCACTAATTATGTATGTAACCTCTTGAAAGAAGAACCCATGCATTTGATAATAAATATGTAACACCATTCTATTCTCTATAACAATTGCTAAAGTTAACTAAAAAAAACTTAAGTCTCTAACGAGGCACTTTTAAAAGAAGTATTAGCTTTCAATTATGAAAAAAATACTTGTTCACCACATTAATAATTATTTGTGAATCACCTTCAAACTCAAATTTATGATATCCTTTCATCTAATCTATTTGTAGATCCAAAAAGATCTTCCATTTTTACTTCATTATTCAATTCAATTTCTAAGATTTAGTTCTTCTTGGTAGCACAAAGGAAGAATTGAACCTATAATTCTCAACTTACCTTTAGAGGCCTTGTCAAAGCTTAATTTCACACCAACCTTTAGAGTTATCCACTTATCATTACAACCACTTTCCTTGTGATTATGGTAGGCATATTGATTCTACTGGGTTTGATATAGGTTTCCCTGTGATTGAAAAACTCATAAACCAAACTCAGCCTAAGTTTCAGAAACTTCCAACGTCTTCCTCTGGTTTCTTATCAGAAAAAACCAGGCAACAGAGTAGAAGACTTGCGAGTATTGATTTACAAGCCTTACCAGATGAAACTATGTTTACACAACCTGAAGCCTCTACAAGTGGATATCCTACTCATCCACTCAGATCTTATTCTGTATCCCACAATTTTCCTAATACCTCTAACAAACCTTTCATTGACTATAACCCTGAGGAGTCAATAGGTTCTAACCATTTTCCCACATACAAACAACCATCTGTAAATCCTTATCCTTCTAGAGCCTCATTAGCAACACTTTCTGATCTTAGCAGTAACCCTGAGTTAATGAATAAGCTTGCTTGACAAGTTAGCCAAAGACTTTCTTTGACTCCTAAAACAGATCAGCAAGTAGATCAGAAAGGAAAAGGGATTAAGCTCACAAAGATGGGAGAAAAAAGTTGTATGCTTAGAGAAAAGCTTCCTAAGTCCAAACTCCCACGAGTCGGCTCAGAAAAAAGACATAAATACAAGATGGAACTAAATAATCAGGAACATGAAATTACCAGTTATGAACCAGGAAGATGGCCTACTCCCGAGACTTTTACAGTCTTAAATCCTGAAAAGAAATTATGGGGAAAATATGAAGCAAGACTTCATACAGACTTGGGTAAAAAGCAAAAGAACTCAGAAGCACAGAGAAATTGGATTTCTCAATGGATGATTTCTGCCCAAGACAATTTTGATGATATGGCTGTTGATTTGAGATTCTCTGCTGAACAGTCATTAGAATCTGTAAATAAATTAGAAATAGTTTCTGAAGATCAGCAAAAGCATTTTTCTATTCTTAAAAATGTGGAGCATTATTGTGGAACTTTGTCAAATGACATATCCAGTGTAAATTATGATGTTACTCAAAATCATAATAGTGTAAAGAGAATAATCTCTACACAAGAACATCAAGACAACTATCTGACCCATATCTATGGAGAACAGCAAAATAATGAGTCATCTAGAAAGACAGCTCATACTGAAAATAAAGTTCTTCTAGAATCTATAGCCAAAAAGCTAGAAAAAGTCAGATTATACACAAAAAAGCTAAGAGTAGCACAAACTGGAAAAGATAGTTCTGAAGAGGAAAAACAAGATAACAAAGGAAAACAAAAAGAATCTTCCATACAGAAAAAGATTTTGATTCAAAGAAGAAAACCTCTTCATGAAGAAAAAGATGTAACTTCTTCTTCAAAGAAGTCATCTCATAGAAACTCTCCACACGTTCCAATGCCCAAGACAAAGGAACATACTTTAGCCAACAAAGAAGAACCTGTCAAGGATTGGCTTGAAGAATTAGGAATAGAACAAGAGCAAACAGAACCAGTATACATGGATGAACCTGGTTTTTCCAATAAAGAATCTGATGTTGTTTCTTCTGATATGCAAAGTTTAACCTTAACAGACAGTGATTCTGATTCTTCTGTACAGTCTAACAATGATGATATTGTTTTAGATTTCTCTAACCATCAAGAGTTAGAAGAAACGGAACCATGGGAATCTTTAAAGAAAATTACCATGGATATAGAAATGCAGGAACCAGTTACTGAAAACCTAAGGCCAGAACAACTGCGTCCTTATGCCTCTAGTGGTTATATTCTGAATATTGATAAACTGGTTAACCCCTATGAAGCTATTTGTACCTGGACAGATACTCTTGAAAATCTGTTCGAAAGAAATGGTACATGGTCTGAACCTGCAAAAGTTTTATACTCTGTCAGACTCATGGCTGGCAAATTGAGAAATTGGTGGAACAATCTACCAGATTTAGGCCCAATGCCTAAAATTATCCCTACACTGCCTACAGATCCTATATTAGTGGATCCCAAGAATTTAGGAAAAGATGACATCTTCCAAGCTGGTTTTGATGAATTCAAATGGTTATTAACAGATCTTTTCTGTGATGATATATCAAATCAAGCCCTTGAAGCAAATAAGATCTTGCAATCAATGAAGCTAAAGAATTTGGCAAAGTTTGATGCTTATAATTGTATGTTTGAATCATACATGGTTGCAGCTAATAAGATGCATGACCTAACCACCAAACAGTATTACTTAAATTCTTTACCTTGTGGTTTAGGAGCATGGGCACAAGATTATATTATTAGAAAATAAAATAAGCAGCTTGATGATGTTAGCTTTCCTACAATCAAAAGATTGATCAGATATAAGCTGGAAAAGCAATGCTTATTGGGAGCCTTGCAGCTAAACAAAGAGGAATACAATTACACTTGTAACTTAAAAGAATTATGTGATCTTCCTCCTATCAATCAGCTGAAAGATTTCCAGCAGTTGAAGCAATTCAAGAAAAACAAATGTGGCAGCAGGTGTAGATGCAAAAAATGCTCAAAGCATAATTACCATGAAGGTGAGTTTACTTTTAACAGAAGTAAACATGGAAAGTTCAGAAAAAGGAATTTTAAAGCAATTCCTTATAAGAAAAGGAGATTCAACAAACCTCCTCCATTTTTATTACAAAAAAGGCAAAATCAAGCACCTAAGCATATTAAATGCTTTATTTGCAAAGGCCCTCATTATGCTACAAATTTCCCAAAGAAGCTAAATCCTGGAACTAAGATTTATGCAGCCTTTGAAAAAGATAATCCAGGATGGGAAGTAGTCAATAGCAGTCTGTTTTCAGATCTTCAACAATTGTATGAACTAGTTGAAATAGTTCCTGAGTCCAATTTTATGTTAAAATTTAAAGATGTAAAGGATCGCCATAGACATACAAAGAATTTGTCTAATTCTAGCTCTTCATCTGAAGATACAGATCCTGATGAAGAATTTTTGACTTCACTACTAAAATCTACTTTGTCTGACTTAAAAGTCCAGATACAGATAGAAAAGTCTAAAGATCCTTATAAGTTGACAGGAACCAGAGAAGAAAGAAAGAAAGTTGTTCATCAACATCTCTCTAAACTCAAAAGTTTAGAATCAGATAAAGTTGAAGTAGAGAAACCACTCTGACTCCAACAAAGACCTTCCAAGAAGGAAGCCTTAGAATCTTCCCATGGGTATAAAATCCCTCCGTGGCAAAAGAAGTACAAAGACGAAGAACCTTCTTCCTCCCGATCAAAGTCCAAAACATCTTCCAGATCTGTTGATCCTGATATCATTGCTATTTTTAAGAAATTTGATCTCTTGCTAGACGATGTTGCTGATTGCAAGCGATTACTCAAAACACAATAGAAAGAGATCAGGAATCTTTCTGCAGAGGTGGGAGAAGTTAAAGAATTACTATTTAAAGCAGATCAAGACCAAGATTCTGATAAAAAATCTGTGTCAGAACAACACTCAGAATCAAAAGCTAGTAGCAGCAACAATAGCCTCATACAAAGAGGAAAAGATAGATCTTGCTCTTTACTTTTGGCAAACCATGGAAATTACATTAGAGTAAATTTCTGCTTCCCTGGTTACAAGAAAATTCCCCTTGATGCATTTGTGGATACAGGTTCTTCAAGATCATTAGCAAAAACTAATGCCATTCCTCCTCATTTTTGGAAAGAAAGAAAAGATATTCCACAGAGTTATGCCATCAATGGAGAAAAGATTAATATGGGAAGATATGCTCAAGATGTCCATATAGAAATCATGGGAAAGACATTTATTACTGATTTCATTGAATATAATGATTTAGAAGATGATGTTCTTCTAGGTTTCTTATTTCTAACCAAATATGAGCCTCTTCAGTTTTGGAAACATAAGATTGCTATTAGACATGAAGAAGGTCAGTTAGAAATACCTACTCTTAAAATTGTTAATCACAAGTTTGAAAATAGCAGGAAACAGAAATAGAAAAAAGAATCAGTGAAAGAAGTAGCAGAAAAAACACTAGATTTCTTCCACAACATCAGACAAAAGTTTGAGAAGAATTGCTGCAGCATGAATCCATTACAATTCTGGTCTCAAGAACATGAAGAATGTGAAATCCAATTACGACCAGAATGTATGTCAGTCATTCCCCATGAACCTGCTTATCTCATGAGCCCTACAGAAGTTTCAAAAATGGATGATCAGTTAAAAGAACTATTAGATGGACTCTTCATACGCCCAAGTAAAAGCCCCTTTGCTTGTCCGGCTTTCCTTGTGAATAAAAGAGCAGAACAGATTAGAGGCAAGAAGAGGTTATGCATCAATTACAGACCTCTCAATGAGATCATCCTACCATTTAATTACCCTATCCCATTTAGCACTAATTTAATCAGAAGAGCTGCAAATAAAAAGATTTTCTCTAAGTTTGACTGCAAGTCAGGTTTCTGGCAGATAAAGGTAAAAGAATCAGATAGGTACAAAACAGCATTCTCAGTTCCTCAAGGATTATTTGAATGGAATGTAATGCCCTTTGGCTTGTGTATTACACCAGCTTATTTCCAAAGGCGAATGGATCAGGCATTGAGAAGTTTGAAAGATTTTTGTGCTGTTTATATTGATGATATACTAACATTTTCTGATTCGGCTACTCTCCATTTGCAGCATTTAGAAGAATTGTATACAGCCATACAAAAACATGGGATATGCTTAACTGCGAAAAAGATGGTTATTGGTGAAAACCAAATTGACTTTCTTGGTTTACATCTGAGTAATGGAAAAATCTTACTTCAGCCTAACATATTGCAGAGAATTCAGGAATTCCCAGATATATTACAGAATAAGAAGCAAATCTAGAGATTTTTGGGATGAATTGGTCTAAAACTAGCAAGATGAATCTTTTAAAAAGAATAAAATTTGGGTTGATAACTTGAATTAGTTTTGATCAAGACACTTTTGAAGATTATGCAGATTTAATTGGTGCAAGGTTTAATCCAGATATGGAAGAATTCTTTAATTTTTTGTATCCTCACTTAAATCACAAGATTTGTAATAATCTAACGCATTATTTAATGTGTTACCCAAGATCTGGATATAGGTTTCCAAGACTGGAGTTTTATCCCCTTACATCTCAATGGAAAGCACAAGTTAAGATCCACAACATGGAGATCCATTTGCAGCCAGCTCTTCTTGCTACCAGACTTGAACTAGATATTGCATATTCTCAAGACTATATGGTGCAAGTAGATTATGTTTTTAATGAGAGGGAAGAAGATTGGGAAAGGGTATTCCAAGAATTACCAGATGAATTATTAGATCCCATACCATTCTAATGTTAGCACATGGGCTTGTCTGTGCCGTGATGTCACCCACGTTAAGACGTGACAATAGGATGCTACCCTATTTCAAAAAGCAAGATCCCTCTAGTGACTTTGGGGTATAAAGTCGGCATGTATGTGACATGTGTCTTAATCACGTTTGTCCACTTTTCCTGTTCACGCCTTTTATCATGGCTACGGAAAAGTTCTTCGGTTGGTTCTTATCCAAGTTCACGCATTTACCTTTTGAGGTGTTGCTACGGATAAGATTCTTTTTGGTGCCTCTCTTCTATTGGCGGAACTCAAATTTTGTAAAATAGAAGGTAAAAAGATCAGCTTTGGTGGAACCAGTCTCTTCCTATAAGAGGACCCCAAAGACGCCTTCTAAGCATATAGAGTCTTCCATGAGTTTTAGCTTTTAGCAAGAGTCTTAGTGTGTATTATTCAGACTTATGCTCTCTCCTGCGCTTAGTGCGATCTGGATGATCAAAATCTGGAATATTGTAATATGAACAACGACTTAAGTTTTGAATGCAAGATTGCTTTATTTATCTTTATCCTTGTGTGCTTTCTCAGTGTGATTGGTTTTGGCATTTACCATTTTACATCTTAAAGTTTCTTTAATCAGACTGTCTGGCATTTACCATTTTACATCTTAAAGTTTCTTTAATCAGACTTTCAATAATCCGCCCGCAAATTGGTATCAGAGCCTAGTTAGAATGCCAGATATTGAAACACAAATCCAGGATACTTTTCAACAAGTATATTGTCCATCTGGAATTAGTTTGTTCGTCAAAATTGTTTGCATAGTTGTAGTCTTCATTTTGGCTATAATTTGGGTCTTAGAAAAGGCATTGCCTCATTGAGTTTTTGGAGAATTCATAAAAGAGTAATGTTCAGAATGGAAGAAGCTATCACTAGTAGCTGTGGACCCGCGGTAAGGCAGTAAATCCTCTGGTAGGCATGATTCTCGTCTATCGCTAAGACCTTTCTCCGATAGCTTTGAGTTATACCGAAGATTTAACACTTGAGTCTTTTATCGCTGAGACATAGTCACTTCGGTAGGACATCATACCGAGTGAATATAGGTTACTACGAAGAACTCAATACATACACTGTCAGCGAGAGATAAACACTTCGCTGAGACATCTCCCCGAATGTTGAAGTCACTCCGAAACTCCAGTCGCCAAGAGTCTCGCCGATACACGAATGAATGGCCTTTCAGCCAGATATCTCCCAAGTGCTATAAGGTCACAACAAACACACCTTGTCATAGCGATAGCTACACAGTAAACCTTTCGGCAAGACTTCTTCAGGGTCACAACGACCTGTTTAGAATTGAATAAAACAAATTGCTAGTCGGCCAGACATGGAACCTATCACACCGACTTGGCACTCATGGAGGTTTCAGCCTGTAATGCTTGAGACACATATTTCCAACAAAAATAACATCATTAAAACTTCCGCTAACATAGAAAACATTGAACCATAAGCTTGAAACTTCCCCATGAAAAACAAGCCACTAAGATAACACAATAGCTAAGGAGACTAATCATTCTCTAAAAATATAACAATATTAAGCCAAGCATTCCCATCCTCACTAATTATGTATGTAACCTCTTGAAAGAAGAACCCATGCATTTGATAATAAATATGTAACACCATTCTATTCTCTATAACAATTGCTAAAGTTAACTAAAAAAAACTTAAGTCTCTAACGAGGCACTTTTAAAAGAAGTATTAGCTTTCAATTATGAAAAAAATACTTGTTCACCACATTAATAATTATTTGTGAATCACCTTCAAACTCAATTTTATGATATCCTTTCATCTAATCTATTTGTAGATCCAAAAAGATCTTCCATTTTTACTTCATTACTCAATTCAATTTCTAAGATTTAGTTCTTCTTGGTAGCACAAAGGAAGAATTGAACCTATAATTCTCAACTTACCTTTAGAGGCCTTGTCAAAGCTTAATTTCACACCAACCTTTAGAGTTATCCACTTATCATTACAACCACTTTCCTTGTGACCTATTACAATCCCATTACTAGGATAAATAAATAAATTCTAACAGTTATAAATATTAAAAATAATTAGCTAAATTAATTTATACAAAAATACTAAATTAATTCTAACTAAACTTGTTTTATATTTTATTCTAACTAAGTTTAAAAAATTCTAGAACATTATAATAAATAAATAATATCTTAACTAAAGAATGGACAAGCTAAGTCCACCAACAAGAGTTTGATGAAAATCATCAAAGAATTTTAGATCAAAATAAAAAGAGGTGAGATTATAAGCTCAAGTATGCTTTGTGGGTTGATAGAGTCACTATCAAAGAAGCTATTGGATGTAGCCCATTTGAGTTGATTTATGATGTAGAGGCTAGGATGCATGTTAGTTTAATATCACTTGTATATTAGCTATTACTAGATTTTGGTGAAGATCAACATGATGCAATGTCGCATAGGGTTATGGCCTTGTTGAGTTGGATGAGTTAAGAAGAGAGGCCTATGAAAAATGTATTCACCATTAGAAAATCATGAAACATTTTCATGATAGGAAGGTGTCACCAAGGGAATTTGATATTGGTGATTGGTTTTTTTGTGGAATGTTAGGTCTAAGGATAAGAGGAAACATGGAAAATTTGACTCGTTATGGCTTGGTCCTTATGGAGTTGTTAAGATGTATGAGTTCAATGTATACCGTCTCATGGATCGTGAGGGAAAAATGATGGATTTGTATGTGCATGGGCAACATCTAAAGCATTACTTCTCATAAGTGATGGTGCTTCAAAATGTTGATGGGTGATTCAATGATAAATTTGATGTTTTGATTTTTTCATCGAGTAGTCTTGTTTTCCTTAGGGGTTAAGATGGTGTTTTGTGATTTTGAGATTTTGATGGTAGTATACCTAGAGATTCTATGTTATGTGCCTGCAAGAGACACACGTCTCCAACCAGAGCAACTGTTTAGACTCAAATTTATAGTTGTCTTTTTTTCTTGAGTCCCTTTCCTTTTCATGCCTCAACCAAGTATGTCCAAAATTATAATTGATCTAAGATATGTGATATGGACAAGTTTTTATTTGCACCAATGGATAGGTCATGAAAAATTAGGTATGTTTTTCTTTTGATATTTTTAGAATTTCATTAAGGGGAAAAAATTATGACCATGTGAGTTTTTGTTTGTCATTCAGATCACACCATCTTCCTCACAACAGGTGCAGTTCAAATGGTATTTTTCACCTTGTTTGATTCAAGTGATTTTTTCTACCCTAGTGTTTAAATAAAAAAAAATGGCCAAGTGTTGGGTTTATAGATTCCAATGGGTCATGTGAACTTCCCCTTCAGTGGTGTATCTTGTTCACATGTCTTTTCCCACTTTACAGGTCAGATGGGTCCATCTAGCCATATGGATCTTCTAGTATGAACTAAAAGTGCTTAGGTTCAATTGCAGATACATTTTCTACATGTTCGCATACAAGTCATTTCCTTACAAAGGCCACCCTTACAAAATTAGCTAAGTTTTTTTCTTATGCATCAATATAGCTCATCTTCTTTCATTCACTTTCATGTGGCTTTCATCTGTCGCCTTCCATCTAAACTTCCTTTGTCTAGTTTAGATTACCTTTTCCACAAAGCCCTATCCACTTCATTTCTCTACATCCATACCTAGATGATATCATGTTAACATCATCCCACCCTGCTTACATCATGTTGACATCACCTTTTCTAAACCTTCCCAATTTGTTTCATCCCTCTCTAATGATTTCATAGTGACATCATCTCTTGTTGACATTATTTGTGGATCTTTCCATCCGAAAAAAACATTTTGGTAAAATGTAGTAGTTGTTTTCTCTGCTAGTTAATTTGGAGGTCGAAGTCCTGCAAGGATTCATTGGGGCCTTCTAACCTGTGCAAAAAAAAATTGATGACCAATGTGCTATGTGAATGGTTTGAGGAACTTTTGATGTGAACCAAATATTTTTCCTTGGGTGCATATGCATTTGCATATGAAGTTACCACATGATTCTGATAGTAAACTTTTTCTCGCAAGGTAAGATTTTTTAGTGACTTAAGGTATTCCAGACCTTGCAGAGTTTATGATGGTATCTAGATGTGTCCAATTGGGGTCCAAGCTTGCACATATTGAGTGTTGTGGAACTTTTGGATCTTGCAAATTTTTTGGATGCATCCTGATGTTTTCTTTAGGTTCAATGCAGTTGCTATGCCCCTTTTTTCTTCTCTTTTAAAAAAAAATTGTGAGGGATGAACTTGTGTGTGCACCAACTTGGTGGTTTTAGTAAGTTTGTTTTTTCCAAAGGACAATTATTTATATTTTTTCAGTCAATTTATAAGTTTGCAAGACTATTGAATTCCCAATTTGTTGGATGGTTTTGTGGTTCGCCAATTCATTGATTGTAATTTATCAATAGGGCGTTTGTTTTTAAAAAATATAAGGAATATGAGAAGACAAGGGATGAAGATGCAAAGGTTTTTTACAAAATTCCTTTTTCATGAACTTGATGGTTCATCGACCAAGTTATGCATGATGATGAATATCTGTCAAAGAAGAAATGAAGGAAAAGGAAGAATTCTTTGACAAGTTCGTTAGTTCATGAACTTGTTGATTCGCCAAAGGTAATATGTGTTGATGGTCATTTGTGTATCATGGCATAACTTCTTTTCATTGCATGATTTTGTTCTAGACAGGCAGTTTTTGTTTCCACCATCCAAGCAATAATGGCACATTAATATTGTTGGATTTTGGTGCTTGAAGTGTCTGTTTGCTTACAATTTTTAAATTGACATACCTCATTTATTGTCACCACTCCATTTTCCCACTTGTTGGTATTTATGGTGTTGCTTGACCCAACTACCATAAATAATGGCAAATATCTCTTTTAATCTAAGAGTTCCATTTTGGGCATGCTATATCCTCAAGCATTGATTAAAACCTACTATAGTGTCCCCATTAGGGTTGGCCCTTGTCATGGGGTTTTATGGAATTTTGGCAATCATTTTTTATTGGAAAGTATAGGGAGAGCATAAAGGTTGCAAGTGCATGTTTAGAAGGGTATCCAATGAAGAATCAAGTGTAGATTAGTGATCAGAGTGCAGGGAATGTTTCAAACTGATAAAAATTTTATTGTAATCATCATATTTCATATGAATGTCTTCATTTGTATGCATTAAAACTCATAGAATATATTGATCTTGTTGTATTTTCTTCAACACCTTTATCAATTGTTGTGAATGTTACTTCCATTAGAGGAGCTTGATAGAGCTTTAATTTCATTACAATTATTATGGTGACTCTTTTATAAGTTGCATATGTGTTTGAGTAGTATATTGATGTATAACTAAGTAGATGTAGTTGAAACTAGTGTATGTTGATGGTTGAAGCAATAGATCACTTACAATCTATCATATTTTATTTATTGTTTCTTCTTATTCACTTTGAATTTGAGGCCCTAGAATAGGCATCAATCTCTTGTATGATTCTAGTCATCGAAACACAAACAAAAAAATATTAAATCATCTATATTTAGTTCTGACTTGTGATTTCATGATATAATTGTTTGCAAGGAACAAGAAAACCATTACCCATGAATCATGAATCTTACCTTTCCTTGCACATGTTTCCAAGGCGTTTTACCAGCTATATAGGGGTTATTGATTATTAATTTGTTTATTCCAATGACGATTATTTTTGGCTAATCATATACGTTAGGTTTAGCTATTATTTGCATCGCTAATGTTTATATTGAGTGATTTGCATACATGTTCAAGTATACTCCTATGAATAGCCTCCTGACTCTAAGTTGAGCTTGAAGTGCAGAGGATATAACCATTGTTGAGTTAGCTTAAGCTCCTCCACAATTCTATTGATGAATTATTTTACTTATATGATGGAAAACTTGGCTTTATTATTATAACATATTCTAGGAAGTGGAGCAGTGATTTTGAGACCTAACATCATGCATTGCCACCAAGCATGGAAAACCTCACAAACATGAGAAAAGTTTGCAAGTCAATCTTCAAGATTCATAGGTTGATTCATTACCTATTTGTTAGGATTAATTAAGAAGGGAAAAGGAAAAAAGATGTGAAAATAAATAATTATAATTAAAATGACTCATATCAAATAGATCATTTTATAAATTTTGTTAGGTATTTGCAACTCAAGGATTAATAACCCAAAAAAATGATGAAAACATAACATGCATCAAACAAGTTTCTCCCCAATCAACAAGAATCAATATATTGCTAGAGTTTTAGCATCTCATAAAAAAATTAAATAGTATTGTTCAACCATATACAATGAAAGGTTCATTACCTATGGACATATACACAAAGTTTCCCCTTGAACTCAATTATAAAATAACTAAGGAAATGCTTATACAAAAGACTCATAAAGAACATTCATATAATACAAGATAAAAACTATTATATGGTATGTCGACCTTTATTTATAGGTAAAACATCCAATACCACAATAGAAAATTCCCCCAAAAGTACATAAATTTGAGTGACAAAAGGAACTAAATTGAGTAAGTTTATTCTGTTAATGCCTCTATCAATGGTTGGAATACTTTTAAATGGATAGAAGGTACCCAAATTTAAATTTTTGGTTCTCTACTCTATGAATTTAATGATTGGGATGGTTGAGACTAATTATTAGCACTTAGAGGAGGGTCACTGGGCTTGAATTTTTCTTGGTACCTTTCATGAAGAGGAGGAAATTTTGACTTATATCATTTGGACATGTATCATCTTGACTTGTATCATTTTGAGTTACATAATTTATCATTTTTACTTATATCATTTGTACATGTATCATTTTGACTTATGCCGGCTGTTGGACATGTATCATTTTGACATGTTATTGATCTACTAGCATATTTGACTTTCACTTCTTTTAGTTATATATGATGATGATCTTATCAGTATTGACTTGTCAATTCATATATATTGAAAGTGGTTGATGGTTTTTGGATGGATATTTATTACGTATGATGATTTTAATTTACTGTTCAGGATGGATGTTGTCAAATTCAATTAAATTATAGATATTTGACTCACTTGTTTTAATTATAGATGATGATCATTTTATAATAATTATCTTGTTATTTAATCATGAATGAGTTAAATAATTAAATTACTTACTCTATAATCATATGAGTTATTTAAGAGGCATGATATATTTAACTAATTAAATTGAAATAAAACATATTATTTAATTTACTTACTCTATAATCATATGAGTTATTTAAGAGGCATGTTATATTTAACTAATTAAATTGAAATAAAACATATTATACTAATAAATGGAAGCAAAACAAGAAGCATAACAAGAAGCATTTTTAGGAAACAACAATGGAAGACAAACTAGAAGAAAACTCAAAGCAATCTTGGAAGCAAAAATAGAAGCAATTCAGGTAGCAAACAAAGAAGTAATAATGGAAGCAATTTTAGAAGCAACAAAAGATGCAATAATAGAAGCCATATTAGAAGCAACAAAAGACACAAAAATGGAAGATAAACTAGATGCAACAAGTGACATTATATCAGAAGCAAAATTGGAAGCAAAATTGGAAGAAAAATTGGAAGTAAAATTGGAAGTAAAACTGGAAGCAAAACTAGAAGCAAAAGTGGAAACAAAAATGGAAGTAAAACTGGAAGCAAACCTGGAAGAAAAACTGGAAGCAAAACTGGAAGAAAACCTGGAAGCAACACAAGAAGCAAAACCAGAAGTAAAATCAGAAGCCAAACTGGAAGCAACAAAATCCAGCGCTAAATCCAGTGCTAAATTCAACGCTAAATTTGGTGCCAAAGTGAAATGCAGTTTGGCGCTGAGTTTTGCGCCAGTAGAAGTGTCCAATTCATGAACTCAAATGCACTAAATTTCAGCGCTATTTTAGGCGCTACTTGTCTATTTTTTTGTACTGTCATTTAGGGTTCTCAGATCATTTTTGATCTTGCTCTTTTCTTCAAAGATATTTTTGAAACAATCTTTGTTCTATTCCTTCAAACATTGTTTGATCCATTTTAGCTTGGAAGTCAATATGAACATTCTTGAGCCCTTCACCATATATTTGGATCACCAATTCTTGATCAAGTCTTTGACATTAGGATCTTTAAACCACGTACACTCGAAATTGAACGGGCACCTATACGGTTTTTTATCCCCCACAATCTCCAGGAGAATAGGGAAGTGATCTGACCTAGAGGCAGGGATAATCTTACATTCAAGAGAGAAGGAAAACAAACTCAAATTTCGATTGTATGTGGTTTAAAGACCCTAATTTCAAAGACTTGATCAAGCATTGGTGGTTTGAATTTGTGGTGGAGGGCTCAAGAATGTTCAGATTGAATTCCAAGTTGAAATGGATCAAACAACGTTTGAAGGAATGTAATAAAGACTGTTTCAAAAATATCTTTGAAGAAAGGAAAAGATCGAAAATGATCTAAGAACCCTAAATGAGGAAGTGTGTGCTAATGGATGGACAATTATAGGTACCTAAAGGAAAAAGAGCTTCTCAAAAATCTAGGAATGTTGACAAAAGAAGAAATCTACTAGTGTAAAAAATCAAGAGAGATCTGGCTAAATGCTAGTATTTTTAATAATTATGGTTTACATGTTATTTTTAGCATGCTTTCATCTCTCTCTCTCTTTACTTTCCCTAAAACCAACTTGCCATCATTTAGAGATAAGGTCTCAACTCTATTTTTTAGATTGTGAATAAAATAATTACTAGCAATCATGTACAATGGCAACAAAATCATGGCACCCCAATGAATTTGAAAACTTTATTTTATGCTCTTAAATTTTTTTCTATGAGATGGTTTATTCACTAATACATTAATGTGTTATTTAACTTAGACATAGAAGACAAAATTATATATCAATAAATTTGTTTTGTATATCTTTAATGTATACATAGTTGATTATTTTATGTTCTTTTCTTAATTTGAATTTATATATGTTTGCAATGTGTAGATATATGTGTTTGCATATCTAATACCAAAGATTATCAAGAAGAAACACATGTTATCGAAAAAGTGAATAATGTTGAATCAAATGTGATGCTTTTCTAAAATAAAAAATGATATAGAATTGTTCAATTGATATAATTCTATAGAAATAAATTACTATATTAGTTGATAAAAATAAAAATATATT
This sequence comes from Sequoia sempervirens, assembly GCA_007258455.2. NCBI lineage: Eukaryota > Viridiplantae > Streptophyta > Pinopsida > Cupressales > Cupressaceae > Sequoia > Sequoia sempervirens. The sequence continues at coordinate 5,973 of VDFB02054051.1, read as the reverse complement.
ATCTATATATTTATATCAAATTAAATAGATTAGATTATAAATTACATTAGATATCAATCAATTGATCACTAACTCATTTGACTGCAAAATCTGACAAAATTGTCCGACGAAATATGTATAATTTGATGTATCGTCGGGTGCTTGTAAAATTTTATGTGTAATTTTCAATTTTTTGAAAGTTTATCCCTAATGTTCATTGAAATTTCGACGAACCTGGGTTTCGTCGCAATTTCGACTATCAGTTTCGTCAAAATTTCGACAAACATGAAAAATAGAAAAAAATCAAATTGTGGCCGACATAAAGAAAAGTGAGTTCGTTGATTTATTGCGACAGTGTTTTGCTCTACTTGAGACAGTTTGTGGAGAACTAAGGACGATTTTCTTGGGAAAAATTTAGAAAAAATTTAAGAAGATATCGCCAGGTTGAGGGTAGTCATTGGTTTTTTGCAGAATTCAGTTGTGAAGTCAGATTTGTAGTTCCATGTTTGAAAATCGTATTTTAAAGCAACATCTCATCAAATTTCATTTTTAGAGCCTATAATTCTGGTTGATATGTAGAGTGGTTGTGTTATATCAATTATGTAGTGCATTCAAGCACAACCCATGTTTAATGGGCTATTCTAGAGAGTGATCAAGATTTTCTAAACCTTATGAATGTTACTTAAAAGTGTATAGATTAAACTACAAACCAAGTTTGTTACATACTTGAATGAAATCTTGGGTTACCGCTGTGATAGGGCGAATTTATGTGCTAAAAAATGAACAGCAAGCAAAAGAGTACAAAATAACACTAAAAACAACCTACACCTCAAGATTAGCCTAGTTGGATTCAACAAAAAATAAAGACAACAAATGAAACTTTATACCTTATCTTGAATCGATCATTTGGTTGGCCCTTCGATCTTTGGTGTTGTATGCTCCTTGGATGGCACAAGATGCAAGTTAGATGATGATATGATAATGGATGAAAGTGGATGCAAGTGTGAAAAATGGCTAAGTATGGCTCCTAAATTTTTTTTGCAAGAGTTTGGCTACAATGCATGATCTCTCCTCAAATGAGAGAAAAAGAGGGGGTATTTATAGAGAATTTGAGATTCTCTAGGGAAATGGAGAGTCAAGATTGAGCCACCAAGATCAAGATATAGGGCTATGGTGAGTTGAAAACTCACAAGCCCTCACATCTTGACATGTGGCATGTGAAGTGGCTCAAAAAGGTGAAGTGGACATGAGGTGGAGTGGTAGTACATGACATGGATGGGGTACATAGTACCTTGGGATTGGGACAAGATCTCCTCATAAAGGAGGTACTTGTCCCCATGTGGGTGAGAGGACATATGGGGAATTAAAAATTCCTCAAATATTTTCATGGGGATGAGAGAAGGAATTAAAAATTCCTTTAAATGCATTGGGGGATTAAATGTGAATTAAAAATTCACATGGGGAATGGAGATGCCTTGTTCAAAAAGAGAAAGCTTTTAATGAAGTTGACTAAGGACACATTCCATAAATGATATGGGGATTAGATATGACCTAATTGTGCAAGTACTTGATTAGACTAATTAAGGACTCATTAGAGGCAAGTGGGAAATTATGGAGGATGAGACCCTAATGATGATTAGGGGTGTGCACATCTTAATTATAAATTAATTATGACTAAGAAAGAGGGTGAGATTGCTAAGAGGGATTAGAGACCAACTTGCAAAAGTTGGAGGATGTGACAATGAGAGAGAAAATAAGGAATTTAAAAATAAATTTAAAATTTTAAAAGATAATATGACTAAATTAAATAAAGTGATGCATTTATTTAATTTAGAGAGGAAAGAGGGGAAAAGTATTTATTAAATTAAATACTTTGGGAAACCCTGTGCAAGATACACAATATTAATTAAATGAATGATTTAATTAATACTGACAAAGAGGACGATTTAAAGGAGCAAAGGGATGATTAAGAAGACAACTTTGACCATATGGAAGTGGTCAAATTTGGATGTCTACAACTGCAAACTATAATAATGTGGTATGCTAATAACCATTATGGAAAGTATTAAAGCAAGACCCATGCCATATAGGATACATTTCTCTGATCAATTTTACATACCTTAATGATCAAACACAAGCTTCCCACACACTCTAAGATACAATCCAAGATCATACCACAACTTTGTCAAGACAACTAATTTTTTGACCCAAGATTTAAGGTTGTTTTTTAATACCAACAGAAGCATTGGTAAGAGAATGATTAGGGTACAAACCCTAGGCCTCCGTAGAAACATAAACAATAACTCTAGGATTAGTGAGGTTGCAATACTAGAAAGATTGAGATATTGTAGCTAATAAAAAAATCTTGCAATCTAAAGATTGTAGCCAATAACAAGCACACTATGTAGCTTAGTGACATTTGTAAATGCAATCTACTATGGTAAGAAGAATGACAGTCACTTGAGATGTGACAGTCAAAAAGAGGCCGAGCAAAGTGACAAGATAATAAAGCTCAAACCTTGCATAGTAAAGTGGAGATTTTAACAGTGAGTTTCCTTACCCCTTTGCTAACCTTAAGGGTTTTTCAAATACTTTTGGTAGTGTTAGACAAGGAAAATGCAATCAAGGAATGACTATCCAAATGAAGTAAACAGTGGTAATCATAGGTTCAATGTTTCTTCTTAGCCATTAATGTATAATGGAGGTAGTGGATTGCATGTTTGAGCAGTGTTTTGAGACTCATCAAAGATGGGAGAATAGTGAATAATACCTTGTGGAATGTGAAATAGTGTCAATAAGGTTGAAGGATCTTAAGATCTACAATACCATGAAACAATGAGTCCCCTGTAGTAAGTAGACAGTCTATAGGGCATAGTTTGATTTTATAGAAGGATGTTCATGAAAGGAAAATATGGAAAATATTGGATGGAAGGCATGACAAAGAAACACCAGATTGTTGACATCGTTCAATCCATACCATCATCCAATCAAAAAAATTTGCGACGTACAAATGTAGTGTATCCCACTCTCGACCAACTGTATAAAAAAAAATTGAATTTCACAAACGACGTATAATTAATTAAATACCACAATATACGACCTTAATTTATAATTGATGTATATTGAAGATTAAAAATTAAATAAGTACAATATACATAAAAACCATATGTAAAATGTATTCCAATTAATCTCCATGACCATCTTATAATTACCTCTCACTTTCCTCAATCTACCTTTCCCCATCGTACTCCCCTTCAAATTTTTAATGGAGTTGGGATCCCAAATGCAATCTACATGGATCTTTGCTGCAAACTTAAGAAGATATTCACTAATGTACACCATGGTCTGGTATACCATATATCCCTCCACCATAGAACCCTCAGGATGTGCTCTTTGTCTAACCAAAGCCTTCAAAAATTTCAAGTGCCTCCCAACCATCCACATTAACCTTGTGTGTATAGGTCCACACAATTCAATCTCCTCAACTTGGTGTATGAGGTAGTGTTCTTGTGCATTGAAAAATGTCGAAGGTAGACACTTTTGCATTTCACACATTAGACGAGGAATTTTTCTCTTCCAATGATTTATATCTTCTTTATGGATTTCTTTATATGACAACCATCTACAAGTGATTCAAAACACAAATATATTAACGAGATTTAACAAAAATATATAGTATAGTACATAACAAGTAAAACAAATAGAAATTATAAGATGTATACAACGAATTTAAGAAATATCGCTACTTATCTCATGTATTTTCCAAGATCATATATAACGTGCTTGACATTGTTGTCAAATTTGTCTGGGAGAGATAGAGGTAGAACGTATTGCAACAATTATAAAATGATCTTTTCATTATTTTTCCAAAAGTAGTAAACACAATACACTAAAAAGTACATGCATTATACAAGTCTATATAATATACCATAATAATTACCTTAATGAAGGTATGTGAATCATGCGTTTTCATCCCTGATCCAAATTCACCTTTCTTTGTTATTATATTGTTTATGTTCGCAGCAAATCCAGTGGGAAATCAAAATTTTCATATGACTTCTTTTATAGCATTGTTTCGCTGCTCTATTAATAACCAAGGAAGGGCACTTATATTAATTTGGTCTCCATCGCTATTTAATTGAATGAAATTTTTCATTGCATGATTGGCTTCCTAAATGTCACTACAAATTTTGACAATTTTTTCTTTGTCATGCCTTCCATCCAATATTTTCTATAATGTTTTCTTTGACGATATTGCAATAATTTTTACATGTTTGACATATTGCAGGTGAAACACCACAAGACTATGTGGTGCAATGGTCGTAAATTTTGAATCAAAATGTTGGACAACATAAATAAAACTTGTGATTCTAGTATAATTGTAGTCTTTCAGGTGACTAATGTTTCATCTAGAAGCGACATACATCTAGAAGTCTCGAAAAATAGATACTATGGGATTTTGGATGATATACTTGAGTGTGACTTTAAGTCCTTCAGATTAATTTTGTTCGTCATCCTATGGTACAGGCTACGATTGAATGAAAATGATACTGAGAGAACTATTATTGAACATGATAATGGATTTACCATGGTTAATACAAGGTTGATCGAGCGAGCTGGAAATGAGCCCTATGTTCCAAGCCAATGTGAGCAGGTATTTTACTCAGAGGTTCCAGGTAAACCGGGTTGGTCATTTGTTGTTAGACATGATCCAAGAGGAAGGCAGTAAAGTATAATGTGGTGGAAGAAGAAGATACTGAAGAACTAGAAGATGATGTAGATGATATAAAGGGGCTCTTACACCTTTTTGATTATTGTAGCTTGTGTAAGAGGCCCCATAGATACTGTTGTAATTGTAGGATGCATGAATAGGGTGTAGGATGAGAAATAAAGAAGGTATAGATGTTGTCCTCAAGAGTTTTGTGAAGAAAAGCATGTGAAATGAGAGGTACTTTCTAGCCCGATGCTTGTTTTGCTCCTTCATTTTCTATAAGAAGGATTTCAAGGCCAGAAGTACGGGTTAGCAAGTTAGATATTTTTTGGTCGAGTCTAGGTAGAGTTGCAGAGAAAATTGTAAAGTTGATGGTTTTAAGGAAAATGCAATTTAGGTTTTGAGTCATTCTGTAGTAGGTTTTGAATTCATGGGGATTTGATGTTTTATGACAGTAGTGGCATTTGAATTGAAATGATTAATTCAAACTCATGTCTCTCCATTGTACATGCATATCTGAATTTTGAATAAGATAATCAAGGGTTGTCTCGTTCATCTCACTCTTGTGGTGTGTATAATTTCTATTTTGGCTTTAATTCAAGGAATTAATTAAAATGTTTGAATGGGATTGTAGGTGGATATGTTTTGTATAAGGATTTTATAAGTAGTATTGGATTAGAATACATGTTGATGAAATTGTAAAGCAATGTTCTCAAGGATCTTATATGTTATGTGTTAAATATGTCATAAACCCTTAGATGTTTATGAATTTGACTCCCTCAATAGATATATGACACTGATGTAAGTTGTACTAATTTGTATGGTTTAGTATTTTGTTTGTCTTTACCTAGCGCTTGCTACAAATTGCAAATCAATGACTATTTTACACTGTGGAATGTGTTGTAGTTATCTCATGCTTCAAATAGTTGATATTACTGATGAACAACCAATTCTATTCAGTATTATGCTATTATGTTGAGCTATTAAATGAGATTATCCGTTGTTGTTAATGCCGTTTCATAATGGTGCAAAGGTTGTAAATCCATTGGCGATCACCAACACCCTCCCAGCCTGTAGAGCCCAGCGGTGGAGGTCTTAAAAATCCTCGTCAGTTGGTCTAGGTCCTTCAAGCTTCCCTTGATTGGAATTGGCAATTCCATAGGTAAATTAGAAGACCAACCTGGTTAGAGTTAAAACAACCAATAGGTAGAGAGGAGAGAGATTGAGGGATTCAATGAGAGAGAGATGGAGGGAGTGGGAGAGAAATAGAGGGTAGAGGGTTA
>VDFB02054050.1:0-22701 GCA_007258455.2 Sequoia sempervirens | reverse complement strand
AAAAATGAAAACCAAAATTTTGTAGTAGCATCAACTGGCACTGTCTTGAGCATCAACCCAAACTCCTCATGTCTGGGTAAATGTTCTATTACCAACTCTTCATCAACATTGATCCAAACTCCTCTTGTCTGAATTAATGTTTGGATTACCAGCTCTTCATCAGCATCAATCCAAACTCCTCATGTTTGGATAAATGTATGGATTACTAACTCTACATCAACATCGATCCAAAATCCTCATGTCTAAATAAATGTCTAGATTACCAACCAACTGTGAATTGAGACTAACTCCATTATCCACAGTAACACACCTACAAAATTATGGATTGAGATATACTCAATCATCCATAGACCAACAAAATACTGCATGCCCCATCTTGCCCCTGAAAGGACTCATATGATTTTTTTTTTTGCAAAATATTATCCCTGAGCAAGAAGCTAACTTGGGATGACAGTTGTCTTCCTGCCTCCGTTTCCTCCAACCTCCAATATGATCCCTATTTAATTCTTAGAGAACATATATTTCTTCATTGTCTTGATCACACAATGCCATATTACATATTTCTCCCTCTTCCTCAGTGGCAATTAAAGCATTATCTATTTTTAAATTGCCATCAATAAGATCTTTAGCACATTGAATGAAATTTACTATAATGTGTCCTCTTTGGTTACAATAAAAGCATTTGAATTTATTCTTTCTTGTTGAAGCATTAGTTTTCCCTTTGACAAAGTAAGCAGATTCAACAACAGTCGAGTGAGTTTTAGAGACTCTTTTCTCTTCATCAATCAAATAAGATATCACATTCTCTAAGCTCGGGCTTGGATCTTCAATTTGCTTAAAGTAAACACAACATTTCCAAAACTTGAGGGCATACTATATAATAAAATATCTTTTTCATCATCATCATCAATTGTACAATTTATTCCAACAAGTTGATTAAGAAGAGAATGAAATGTACTAATATGTTGAACAACACTATCACCTTCATTCATTTTCAAACCAATTTTTTTTTTCTTCATTCTCATTTTAGCACTTGAAGCTTGTGAACCAAATAAAGAATTAAGACTTTCCCATATTTGGTTTGAGGTTTTTGTCAAATCAATATGATGTAAATATGCATTAGATAATCCAAGACCAATAATTTTTGTAGCTTTACGATCTTTTGCTGTCCATTTTAATAATTCATCTACATCTTGTGGTTTTTTAATAGTTCCATTAACAATCTCCCAAAGATCTTTTTCTATTAAAACCAGTTGCACTTTGACTTGCCATGTATGAAATTCATGACCCTCAAACTTTGAAATAAAATATGATTTCTCCATTTTAAAATAAAATCAATCTAACTATTTATCATTCCATTTTTATAGAATAATAGAGAGATCATAAATATTCATAATGAATTGAAACTTTTAGTTTTTTTTTTAAATCTCATATTGTATCACCTCCTTACATGTTACTGGTTCCCACATTGAAAAAATTCTTACCAAAGACCAAAAAATAGATTTTGATCTTTGTGCTAAAAACCCCTTCAAACACCTTCTGCACAACAAGCCTCCACACACTCTTTAATCACAGCCACACATGAATCATTGATGCTCTAATACCAATGTAGAGCAGTAAAAATAAAAGAGCAAATGATTTACATTGCAAACAAAAAGAGGAATTTCATTATATTCATTTGGGGTAAATTACAATGTACATTGCAAATGCTTTTAAAAGCATTGCATTCCCATGAATTACATTCCTGTGAATAACCACCCAAATTCCCTTACGGGAATAACTTCCTAGAACTAACAATTAATTAATTTATTACTAAACACTAACCTAACAGCTAATTTACTAAATGTAAATTCTTTTAAATTTACTAAAGTAAACTATTTAATTTCCAACAAGAAGGCACCAACATTAAGGAGAAATTATGTAGTAGATTATGTTGCAGATTTTCAAGAGGGAATTTTGACAGAGGAATCAACCCATGACAAGGGCACAAAAGTGAAGGAAAGTTTCTATTGTAAAATTGAGAGCATGAGGAAAGAAATCTTCTAGTGGGTATGAGAGGCCATGAAAGGCCAGTGCTTGTAATCTTTTGTTGCAGATTGATGTAGTTGTTTGTTGAATTTGAAATTCAATAAAATAGCATGAGTTTTGTTTGTAGTTTATGTTGTGTGCGCACAAAGAGTTCCTATGTCGTATGGTATGATTTGAGTTCATTTTGCATCAAATGGTATTGAGAAATTTGGAGGATTGTGATTTATGTGTTGTGGATTGAGTCTATCTTGCATTGCACCACAATTTTATCATAAGGACTCTTCGTGCTCCCCATGTTGATATTTAAACTAGATAAAGTTGCCCCCAACATTGTGGAGGTATCACTATCATGCTTAGATTTTGTGATTATTGTAGAACCAATTTATCACTCAAGTTTGTTGAATGCCTTTGTTGGTTCCAAGTTGTGATGCTTTTGTAGACATAACCTTTTTCTCTAACAATGCATCCATTGATAAACTACAATTGAGTATGACTTATCTTGAACACATGATTTTACTTCTTCTATTCTCTGCTCAAGAGTGTTAACTGTTAGTATTGATTCCAAGATACCATGCTTCTGTAAAAAAATCCTTTGCATTGATAATGTTGGATATCTTCATACTCAATGTCTTCAACCAGAATTTGTGATGTGTCTAATCATGATGCTTGCTCTTGTGTGATGATGTCAGGAATGGGAGACTCTTGTTTTAGATGAATATCATCTATATTTACATTAGATGAAAGCATCTCATGGGTGGTATTTTATATGTCTTTTAGGTCTTGGATGGATTGGAAAATGGTCATTAGGTCCTGATAGTATTTTAGGGAAGTGAGATCTTCATCTTGACTTATGTTAGAGAAATTGTTACTAATAGATTGGAAAATACTATGTATATCATTAACACACTTCAAGGATATGAGCTCATGAACTTGATTTGATTTAGATCAAATTTTGTTATTCTCAAGATTATCTTCTTGACATGACTATTGGGTAGATGGTATAGCCTTGGTAAAGGATTCTTCACAAGCCTTAATGGATATGGGTAGAGCAATGGAGGCTTCTAGTTGTATTGGAACTTTTTCAATGTGTCCAATCATGAATTCATATGAGGGAGGGATATTACAATTTGATACGTATTTGATGCTATTTTGATATGAAACATTGCTAGACACTATTGATTGATATTGATTTTTTACTAGGAATTTGTCTTGATGCAAGTTTGATTCCTCATCTTGTGATAAATGAGTAACATGAATGTGTCCTACCACATTATGAAAGTTTGATTTATATTGTTTGAGCTTGATACCTTTCTAGAATTTTTTGCCTTTCCATGATTAGGCATAGGATCTTTGTAAATTCCTAAATCACTATTCCCTAATTTTTGATCAACATCAAATACATATCAATAAGGTCCTAGATGAGATGTTTGAATTTGATTTTGTATTTTGTGTCCCTTATTTGGGTGAAATTCACAATGATGTTTGTCTATGTACCATGGGGGTTTTAATTGAGGTTCTTGGTAGTTTTTGTGAATCAACTTATTCAATATTCTTTCAATGGGTTCCCCTAAGGGAGTGAATTGTCGTCGAGGAGCATTATTTTTTCTTGGTGGTAGATAATTATTTTGTCTTGCTGGTGGTCCCCGTGAAGGATTTGTATTGTTAATAGTTTGTTGTGTGCTTTGTTGTGTGTTCTATTTTGTATTATACTACATGTTTGATGGTTCCTTAATAACAACCTTGGCATCCACCACACTATCATTAGTAACATTCTTACTTTTGGCCCAAAATTGGGGTTAGTCGCTAAAACTAGATGGTTGATTATGATTTTGTTTGGATCCCCTAGAAGTTAGGGATCATTCAATGTTGAGACCTTTTGATACGAGTTCTTCGTATGTTAACACACATTGCATTTTTAATTAAAAGGATAGGTCTATTTTCATATTTCTTGTAATGATCTCCACTTGTTGCTTCTCTGGTATTGGCCATTTACATTTTATTTCTCTATGTCTCCATCATTTTAAAAAGGATGCAAATGCTTCTCCATTTTTTTGTTTAAGAGTATAGAGTTCCTCAAAGCTTACATTTGCATCAATATTGTAGGATAAATACACTACAAATTGATCTATTATCTCTTGAAATATTCTAATTCCTAGAGGTAGTTGTGAAAACCACTCTATGGTTTGGCCTCCCAAACTTCTTGGGAAGAGACACATCAAGTATGAATCGTTGAAGGCTACTTCCATGCATGCCACATAAAACTCTCTAATGTGCTCCTTTGTATTACCATGTCCCTTATACTTTTCAAATTTAGGGATCTCAAAACTTGGAGGGAATGGTATCATTATGATATTGTGATCAAATGGATAGGGACATAAATCTTGCACTGCATATGATTTCTTAGCTTTCTCTATTTGAATATCTTGGATCTTTTGCATGAGTGTCTTGATTTGTGAATAAATGTTGTCTTGAGGATTTTTCAATGGTGGATATGTGTTGAATTGAGGGATAGATGATGAGTCGTAAGTTGGATTTTGATACGTTGGTGTGTTGTTGTTATATGTATTGTATGGTGTGAATTGTGGGTTGGTGTGATATTGTGATTTTAGAGGTGATGAAGGTGGTGGTGTGTTGGATGCTCCCTATGAATTTAGGAAATTTTGTTGAGAACTAGTATATTGTTGTTGTTGGGGGTTATATTGCAAGCCTTTTTGTTATTATTGTTGAACAAGAAATTGTTGTTGGACATATTGTTGTGATTGTAAAGCTTGTTGAGATTATTGAGCTTGTTGTGCTTGTTGTGCTTGTTGAGCTTGTAAAACTTATGCTTGTTGATCTTGTAAGGCTTGTTGTTGTGCAATAACTTGTCTTTGAGGAGATTGGATGATGTGTTGAAGAGGTAGAATGATGCTTTGATTTATTGGAATGTATTGATTTGTTGTGATGTATTGACTTGATGGAATATGTTGATTTTGTGCAATGTGTTGATGTGTATGTTGTGGAGGAGGTATGCTTTGACTTTGACCTTGGTAAGCTTGGTATCACTGTTATGGGATTAAGCTCTAGTTTTGTGACACTTGATGTTGTAGATTTTGATTTGAGATATTTTTATTTTGATGAGGGGAAACTTGTTCTTGATGTTGGGATGCTTGATGTTGTAGTGATATGAGATTTTTAAAAATTTTATGTTGTGAAGGAACTTGATGTTGAGTACCCATTTGATTTTGAAACCCTTAATTTTGAGACATTTTTTGACCTTGATTTTGTGATACTTGATGTTGGGGCATTTGTTGAGGGTTTCCTTGATGTTGTGATGTTTGTTGTGAGCCTTGATTTTGGAACATTTGATGAGCCTTGTTTTTTTGTGACAATTGATGTTCGGAATTGACTTGATGTTGTGATGTGTGTTGAAGACATTGAATTTGTTGAGATCCTAGGTATTGTTGTGATATATGTTGAGAACCTTAACCTTGAGACATTTGATGGTGGGATATTAGTTTAAGTCCTTGACCTTGCTAATTTTGAACACTAAGAACATTGTTATGAACATTTTGAGCATTTGATGTAAGTGGAAGATTGGTGTATTGAGAATGAAATATTGGTGGAATGTTTGTGTGTTGAGAATGGGATATGAGTGGATTTTTTTTGTGTTGAGAAATATTAGAATTTTGAATGATCAAAGCTTTATGATTTCCTAGATTTTGACCCATTTGATTTCCTTGTTGATTTGTGACATTTTTTGAATCCATCCTAGTGATTTTTGGTTGAATTTGTAAATGTAATGAAGATGGTCTTGGTATGGGTTGTGTGATGTTGTGAATCAAAGGTTCACCTTGAGAGGGTTGACCCATAGATGCAATTATTTTCAATGATTGTTCATTAAGTGTGTTCACATCAAAAGTAGAAGGAATTTTTGTTCCTCCTTGTGCTAATGTGAGCATGTATTGAGTAGGGTTTAAGTTCAACATTATGTTTATGATATGATGAACTCTTGGATCTTGTTGCATTTCAAGTAACTCTTCGATGGTGCTCATGAGGGTTTTTCATAATGTCTTCTATTTGAACCCTTGTTTCTTGTGATGTTTGAGATGGTGGTGGATTGTTTGGTGGAGTGGAAAAAACTCTATGATTAAAATTGGGCATACCAAATATTGGTTCACTAACACTTGTTGTGATGGGTATGTTTGAACCGCTAGGGTTTGCTTTTATGTTTTTCTTGTTTTGTGACCATAAAGTGTGTATAAACACTAAGAGTTGTATGTTGTGAATGATATTGTTGAAATTCCTTGGTTGATTTAAATTTTTGTAACAAAGAACCTTTAATAGGTTTAGGACCAATGATTGATGATGTGAGTCTGTGAATGATATGAAACTCTCAATTTTTTGACCATAACCTAGACTCAAGTTTGATTGATGTGTTTTGATGATGATGTTTATAAACTTACAAAACCTTGAGAGTAGACTTGTGACTCCACGATAAGTTTTTCCAAAAAGATGTGCACTAATCCAACTAAATGTCTAGAAATAGATTGTTTCCAAACATAGAGCTAAACTAGTTGATGATTCTGAAAAAAATAGTCTAAGAGGTTTTGGTGTCAAAAATTTCAAGTTGCCTTGTGTTAATGGTTGATTTTTAGATGTTTGATTGCTAAATTGTTTTATGTTGATCCTATTTGAAGACCTAGAAGACTTTTTTGACAAGACCAAGATGTTGAAAAACATGAACTTTTCTTCGATGTTTGTTTGATAAGTGCTATGAATAAGCCAATATTGGTTTTGTTTTCATTTTGAGCCAGTTGCAGACCAATTTATGATGTTTTAGAACCAAAATACAATCATTTCTATTTGTAAATCAATTTTCTATTTTCCAAATCAAGCAAATGCATTGGAATATTCTTGCAAATGTGCTAGATTTTTGTTCTACAAAAACATCGATATTTGGCATAAACATCGATGTTTGACATAAGCGTCAAACTATCCAAACAAAGGAATTGTAGTTCAATTTTTTTTTACCCTAACAAATGTGCCAATTTGTCCAAAAGAATTGATGTGCAAACAAAAGCATCATTTTGACAAAAAATGAAGCATCAGTTTGTGCAAAGGCGCTGCACTATCAAGCAAATGCATTAGAATACTCAGGGGATCTTTAAAATGTTAATTTACTTAAGTTGTTTGATTTTTCAAGTTTTTCAAACATAATAAGAAACATGTAAACTAACTCAATAGGCTATTCAAGTGATTTGTGCATGTTTTTCTTCCATAAGAATGCAATAAATGGTGTTACTTGGTCTCAACATGAAAACACATCAAACTGCACAACCTATTTAGTGGGTATATCGAGTTTATTTTCTCAAAGTAGACCTACACAATAAAATACTACTCATAGAGTGAGTAACTATAGTATGCACATGCACACGATACACCTCTTACCTTTGAAGGAAAAGTTCCTTGCAAGGGATTTTGTCACCTCCACTATGTTGAGTACATGGCAAGTAGCTTTATGAAATAATGTTATTCCATTACACCATTTTGAGAAAATGTTCAAAAGTCATAGTCCTCTACAACATATGTTTCTAGTAGGTGGAACTAGCTGAACACCTTTGAAATCTTAGATATTGCATCTAGAAACCCACACAAGTCTAGAGTGCTACATGCACAAATAGACCTACAACTTTTTCTCTTAGCCAATTTATATAGCATGCCCTAAAATGCCACTTGAGGTGGCCTTGAGTTCTCCAATGGGGATGTATCTCAAGGAAGGTCCCCTACTCAAAAGAAAAAAAGAAGGATATTCTATTTCTCTTCACCCAAGATCGCACTAGACACGAGGGGAGAGGATACATAGCAAAACCTTATAGGGTAAAAAATGAACATACACAATTCTAAGATGTTTCTCTTCACCCAAGATCACACTAGGCAGGAGGATACATGGGCTTTCAAAAACAAGGAACAAAGAAACAAATTTGTTTAGGTGCTCCAAAAGAAAGTGTGATTCATTTTAAATTTGCATGTTCAATGTTCAAGTTGTTTGTAAGTTTCGAAGCCCAACAAAGATGTGCTCATTTAAAGCTGAAAATAATGTGTTTTCATTTATTAAACCCAAATTGTAGTGTGAGAATGGTTGCTGTTGATGGTCAATACAACACAACAACATCAAACAAAATATCACTATTCTATTTCTCCTAAAAAGAAAGATAACATATAGTGATCTAACTCCCAAGGTCTGTGGTTTGTTCTCAATGCTGATATTGCTCAATGGTCAATATAACTCTAATGTCAAGGGCCTTTACTAGTAACCAGAACTTATAAGCGCATAAAATCAACTAATCCAATTTTTGAGGTTTAAATAAAGATAAAAAGATAGATCAAAGCCTTAAAATAGAATAACATGAATAAAACTACTTAATATCTAGACATGCATACCAATAATGAGTGTTTCTTCATCCAACCAGAACCATAGCATGAAACAATCCATAGAATAATCTTACCATTGCATACATCCATAGTGCTAATTCGACAATCATAACCATTCACTAAACTCTACTTTATAATTTAAAACAGATCATCCACTCATCATCAACATACAAATCAAATAGATATAATCAATAATTTTCATCCACAGATAATTCAATGAGATAATCTTTAAATCTAGTTTCCTCTATTGATTTTCATCAAACAAAAAACACTTAGGCATAGTAAAACCATTGACATACAAATTGATTATAAATCATTAACCTTATCAAATAGGTCTAAAACTGATAACATGAAAAAGTTGTACAAACTATAAAACTATATCTAAGTTCAACTGAACTTTTAAAGTATCTTCTAATAACAATGAAATCCTAAGACTATTTATTGTTTGCTATCATCAGGTGGCTAATCTTCCTTCAATGAGCCGACCTTTACAAAATAGAGCCCAAAAAGTACATATAAACATAACACACAAGTTCCTCTCAATCAATGGCTTAGATCCACAAATTAAGGAACTAGAACTAAACAAAGGACTAGACTACTAATCTACATTACAAGGCTGGAGTGCTTTGTTGCACAAAATTCTGACACCCAAAGAAGAAGGTGGAACTGAGGATAGGAATTGAAGTCAAGTTCATATCAAAGCCCTACAAAAGAGGAGAGAAGAAGATGTTGTTCCAAGTGAAGAGAGCCAACTCACTTATGCGTTGCATGCTCAAGGATGTACTCATCATAATTAGAGAACATTTATTGACGAGTATCTGAATCAGGCCCATCCAACCAATCATCCTCAAATTTAATCCTCTTTAATTCTGTTGTAACCAATTTTTGCACCTCCTTTAATTTGATCACTTCCCTTCTAGCAGCCTTTGCTTCTTCCCTGATGTCCATAAACCTATCCAATAACAAATCCTCTCCATCATCTCCTTTTTGCATCACCTCTTCAAATCTACTCTTCCATTTCTCCCTCATCTTATCCAAAGAAAGACCCTCCTTGACCAAGGTATCTAGATTGACTAAAATAGCCACAATTGCCTCTAATTCATCGATCTGTTGATTCAAATCTTTACTCACCTCTTGAATCTCATTCTTATGCTCATGAATAGACTTGGATTTGTATCCTATTATACTCACAGTTTTCTCAACAAAATCCGCATTATCATCCTCAAGAATTGACTGCTCAAGCAGAGTTGACTTAGGTACCTTGCTAATGTCCTTAAGCTTTTTAATATATTCTTTATATTCTTCATCCTGCTTGTCTAGACCTTTAGCATGCTGGTTCAAATCCCCTGCCAACTTAAGTGTTGTTTCATGAACCTTGAAACTATCAGTTAGCACTTCATCAACCTCTTGATTGAGCTTATCAATCCATCTTTCCAGCATTCCCACCTTACTCTTCATATGTACCAAGTCATCAGCTTCCTTCTTTGTCAGTAAGATTGGTGATTCGGGAGCAGAAGCTTGTTGAGAAATTGGAGTTGAGACATCTTTTAAAAAGTTATGCAATTGATCCAATTGAGCCTTAAGCTCATCCTTCTTTTGTTTGTCTTTGATCATCCTGGACTTGACAGAGGAAGCTACAATATCAATCAAGTTCATTTGTTGGTTTCTTGTAGGTCTTCCCAAATTCACCGTACCCAATTGATAATCAGTCATTTGCATATCCTCCTAGTTCTTATCCACCATTGGTATTGCACATTCAACAATGATTTCTCCTATGTCTGTAAGTTTGGTGGAGTGAAGAACCCTGGTCTTCTTTTTGGGTCTCTCCTTCTCAATTTCCTTCATCATTTCATCCCAATTAAGAGGGTTGCGGTTCAACTATCTGCTTCTTTTCCAAGTCAAGCTTCAACCAAGCAGGAGCTGTAGGAGTAGTAGCTATTTGTGCTGAAGAAGAAGCAACAGTAGTAGAAGATAGAGGTTGCAATATTGTATTCTCAGGCTGAGAGTCAATCTCTTGCACATTTTGCTGCTCTCTTTTTGTGCTTCTTCTTGTGCAAGTTTCTCAGCTTCTTCCTTATCCTTCTATTCTTACCGTGTTTTTCTTCCATCCACATGTTGATTCTTCAATCTTTTCTCACCTCTATACCTAGTCTCTTTGTACTTTCCTAATTCGCTGACATGAATCCCATGCCTTGGACTTTTCTCGAAAGAGGCAGCTTTCCAGCCTCCCTTCTCTCTTTCCTCCCAAAGCGTTCTATTCGCCTTCTTCCCTGTTAACCTCCTCCATGGCGCCACATTTGGCTTCAGGGGCTTCTTTTCTCTCTTCTTTACCCTGGCAGTCTTTTTCCTCCTCAGGAATTCATGGATCCTTTACCCATGAAACCAATTTTCTCTTTTCTTTTTTTCATTCTAGGCTCCTTTGTTGATCTTTGCTTGGCTGATTCATCAACAATGGATTCGACTTCAATTCTTATTTAG
Organism: Sequoia sempervirens; assembly: GCA_007258455.2. Lineage (NCBI taxonomy): Eukaryota > Viridiplantae > Streptophyta > Pinopsida > Cupressales > Cupressaceae > Sequoia > Sequoia sempervirens. The sequence goes on along the minus strand of VDFB02054050.1, from coordinate 11,781 downwards.
CGTTATTACATGATTATTGCCTCAACAACATCTTCCTGTTGTTTAGCCAATGCCTCAACTTGTGCCTTGGCATCCGCTTCCCTTTTAGCGTCCTCAAAGAGTTTCCATTGATCCTCTTCGATTAACACATGCTCAGTCCCTGCATCGTTTGTTAAATCAAGGGAAGCCACTACATGAATCTCTTTGTCGGATGGGGTAGCCTCAGAATTTGTTGCAATATCATGTATCTCTATTTCAAGCTCCTCTTTCAACAACACAGCTTCTTTGTGGAGGGTTCCCATGGGCATTCCCTCACTTGGTTGCTCCGTAACAAGGGGTTGAGTGGATGCTTCTCCTGCAACAAATGTTGATGCATCAACTTCTGTAACGGTCTCCCCTTCTTGTACCTCTGGCAGGTCTTGGGCAACAACCTCCTCTTCTAAATTAGAAGGAAAAAACTCTAAGGGCTCCTTAGGAGCCATCCTTCTCTTCGTCCTCTTGTACCCTTGAGTGGTACTTGCAGCCTTCCTCTTTTTGGATGGCTGAGCTTCTAGCTGGTTAATCCTCAAGCTAACCCATTACACACTTCTATCCAAGACTGGTCTTGCAACTTGTTTTATATCAATAGACTTTTCAGCATTCCAATCCACTGGATCAAGATCGTTGGTGCCTATCTTATCTGTATCATATTGGGGATCCAAAGTTACTCCATCATTAGACAATGTCTCTGGAATGTCCTCCTTGATCCCATAGTCAACCATGAGTGGGATAGATAATCTTTCATAATTTCTTCTCCTGAGATCATATTCATCCTACAGATCCATCCAAAAGTCCTCCAATAAATTAAAATGCTTATCAAAAAGACTAGGAAGCAAAGCCTGCATCTTATGTCCGGGATCATAATGCTTCGTAAAAGTGTGCAGACCCAACTTCAAATAAATCAATTCATCACAAACAACCTTAGCTGCCACAATGTGTGGACAGCTAAACTCACCCAACTTCATGGGGAACTTATGACAACCAGTCTTATGTATGGTGTCAAATTTGAAGTTAATTGCCAGAGCTTGATAAATGAATTCCATTAACACAATTCTATCGTTACAACACCTAGGGACCAAGTGGGGATGATCATCAAAACCTCCCAATCTGAAGTAAGTAAAAGTGGGGTATTGAATAAACCAATGTCCCCATTCATTGATGAAGGCCATTGCCTCCCTACTCAATCTGTACCCAGCATCTCCAGTAAGCCTATTAATGATAACATAAAGGAATGCATCATTAACCCTCCTATAATGTGACTCCAATGCTTGCAAGGTAAGTTGATTATAGTGCTCCCACACCTTCTTTTGTCCTTGGGCTTCTCCCAATATGCCCACTGTATTGAGTCCAAGAAAGATCCCCATCCTAGCAGCTGCATAGATCACATAAAAGGTCATGAAGAAACTCTTGGTTTCTCTCACTCTGAGCATCTAATTATGTATGCTCTCTGATACCAACATAGGCCAGTCAAGCTTTTGTCTGCCATCCAAGATAGCTTTGATAAATGGGAACATCCATTCTTTAAATTGAGAAGCATCTCTTTTTCCAAATACTCTGGAGAGCAACATGATTATGTCCCCAATCTCCTTTGCGAAATCTGCCGTTTTAGGGTGGTCAAGAAGCTTAGTTAGAGACTTCTTCTCTACCCTCATCCAGTGCTTGTTCATGTGGGATTTGTTGGTTTCTTTGTTGCCACTGTAAAGCTTCAGAGCTTTTGCTTCATTTAGCTGCTTAGGATTTTGGGGAATAGGTGCATCAAACATAAACCTGATCATTTGGGCTGTTAAATCAATGATAACATTCCCTTGTGAATCCATGCATTGCCTATTAATAGTATTGTAGGCCCCAGCTGTTGCTAATATCAATTCCGGACATTGAACGGACAGTGGGAAGATAGCAACATGTGCTAATCCAGATTGGACGATCCTTTCTGCCCTTGGTGTTTCATCTTCGTTAAAAGTTTCATCGACCAGTTCCTCATAGTTGAAAGGGCCTAAATTGGTATCTATAATATCTGCCCACTCAGAATCAACCTTGCTAGCAGTGAGAGTAGCTTCTTTATGTTTACACCTCAGAGTGTAGGGGAGTTGCTCCACTTTAACCTTCTTTGGCCTGGCTCCTTGCCTTGAAGTTTCTGCTGGTTGGCTCCTTTGAGAAGCCTCTTCTGATGCTCCAGACATCTTTCAATTTCTACAATAAAGTCCTGTATTAGATGAACAAAAGTATAAAATCAATTCATGATGTAATACCATCCTCTACTTCTTTAGCATAACTTTCATACTTAACCAAATCTTACTTTCATCGGAAGCAGAATCACAGAAGTATCAGGAACATGAAACAATTTTCAACACATGGTGGGGTCGGAACCGGAACCAGGACAAGACCGAAACTGGGACCGAAATAGAAACCAAACCAGAAACTAATCACTTGTTCCAAGTTCAATCTCCACTCCGGCTTCGATTCCGCTTAAGGACAAGCGCGAAGACCCAAAATTATCAATGACCGGAAGTGGAACCATTTTAGGAATGAATCTTGATACTCAACATCCTCGGGACAAGTTCGGTCCCGAGTCCGCTTCCGCTAGTTTTACTATAAAAACAGAGCACTTCATTAAAGACATGGTCATATGGATCTAAGGACCTAGGTCACATGATCTACAGGGAAATCAAAAATAGAAGGGCTTAACCCGCACATCTCAACCGTACAAAGACCTATTCAAACCTAGAGGAAACTATTTTGGAAAGGTTATCGAGCAAACCCTAGTTTGCACGATACGTTGACTCAAAAATTTAGGACATCACAAACCCATCATAGAAAACACATAATCGACACGGAAACAAGATCAAAAGGGGTTCCAACAATATTTTAAACATTTAAAGTACAAAAAGCCCCAGAAAACAGAAGCACTAATTAGAAACTAGGGCACGACAAAGCGCACTTGCCACGAAAGTGACATCAAACAAAAAGCGACAAACGGAAAAAGGAAAATGGAACGGAAAACAAAGAAGGACAAAAACAAAACAAAAAAGACAACAAGAAAGAAAAGCGAAAAGGAATTCATGGGAATTTCCTGCGAATCTGTGAGAAAACAAAATACCGTAGCGAGATGGAGGTAATAATAAAACAAAAGCGGGGAAAAAGAAAGGAGAGACCTACCGCCAGCAGCTCGAGGGAAGCAGCAAAGTGGATAGGATTCACTGCGACACCTCGCCAGTCAATCCGCCTACTCGTAGTTCTCTACCTCTAGTTAAGCTAGAACAATTTAAGATAATAAGGATAATGAGCGATTAATCTGGTATATTTTAAAATGGTTTTATGTAGGACACAATTATCTGGAAATAAAGATGGCAGTGCAGGCCAGAGGCAACCAATGAGGCGGTCACTCCCATGGACACCAAAAGGTATAAGACCCATGAGACCAGATCGAGCGGGCCGAGAGAGAGCTTTGCTGGGGTTCTCCATACAGGGCACCAAACCAGTCCAGGTCCAAAACCTGGCAAACCTTGAAGGAGCAGGGGTGAGGTGGGAATTTTAAACAAGAAAACGAACTTTTTGCAAGTTCAAGTTCAAATTCAACTCGAGTTCACACTCAGAGAAACAAAAGAACAAAACCAAGGCCAAGAAACAGCAAGCAGCCAGGGAGCGGGGCTGGGAACAAAAAGACTGAATAATGCTCTAAAGCGAAACAACCCTGAAACAAATGGCCGGAGTTAGGTGGAATGAGAAACAAGAACCGAAACTTTGTAAAAAGTTTCAAATTCACTTCCAACTCCGGTTCTGTTTCCGCTCGGGCTTAAACAAAACACAAGGAAAATGACAAATGACTAAAGGGAAGAACAATCTCATGAGCCCAAAACACGCTGACAGACAACGAAAGGAACAAGTAAGGAAGGCGGACCCGGAATCGGAACGGAACCCGAACTAGGAACTTTAGAAAAAGTTCAGAATCCAGTTTCGTTTCCGGCTCCGCTTCTGACAGAGCAAAAGAAAGAAAGAATTAGGAGCAAAACAAACAACTCCTAAGACCCAAACAAAAACCAAAGACAAAAACAAAAACAAAAACAAGGGGGACCCATTTTATAAAATGGTGTGGTTATGCAAGGCATAACAAATGGCGACTCGGCTGGGAAAATGGTTTACCCATTTTTAAGGTATTGAAATTGATCCCCACCCCCAAAACCTCGATTTACATGAAACATATTAGCTTTAGGTGAGTCGTATATTTAAGTAAAGTTGAAATTTTGGAATCTCTGATGCAAATCAACATAAGACTGCGCGCACAGATCACGGTGTGTGTACATATATAGTTACTCTTTCTTTGCCAGGCTTTCTCCACCCACTGAACAACTATAATACAAGATCAAACTCGTGGGATTTGAGTCCTTGGTATCGTGCAATGAATCAGGCATTGCTTCTTGCGCGGTCCGGTCACCAGCCGAGCATGAATGCGCAGTTCTCTCGGCATTGCTCGCGATCAAGCATCCACTTAGCCAGATGGGATGCTGAATCATCATACAATTATTAGGTTTGCCTTTATTTTAGGTAGTTTTCTTTTCTCTTTCTTTATAGGCTTCATATGGAAAATGTTTTTAATAACTTTTCTCAATGCACGGACATTTACTGAAGGTCCAAAATGGGTTAAAGGAGCTGCAATGGATCCTATGACAGTTTTGGGAATTATATTTTTCACTTGAATCAGAGGTATAATCACCCTGAGATGAATAGGCATTTTATAGTCAGATGTTTTATTTATTTTGTGACAAATTTCAATCATAGTTCATGAGGTTATCTACAGTATACCTTACTCTTAATAACCTTCAAACCAATGCTAAAATGACCATAAGACATAAGTTTAGAACGAAATCTCTCGACAGATATGCCTAAAAATTCCTAAATCAATTTATCTCTTAGTGCCTACAGCATACTCTGAATAACAACCCCTATATTTCAAAAATGGAAAGAAAAGAGGGTCCCCAAAGAAGACAAAAAAACAAAAACCAGACAACAAAAAGAAACAAGGAGAAAAAAAGAACAAACAAGCAAACAACCAACAAAAACAAAGAACAGATAATTACACATGATAAATATATACAATTAATTCAGAAATCAGACCCTTACGGGCCAAAGTAATGCTTGAGAAACTGTCCATTGACGGGCAATGGAACAGGTTTTCCCATTAAGGTGGTCAAGCAAAAAGCGTTCTCACCCAAGATCTTAGCTATTTGATACAGACCCAGCCAAAGTCTATCAAACTTCTGGTGATCACCCTTTTTCTCTTTAGCCTTATCCCACATCAACACAAGATCTGATATCCTGAATGCCTTGATCTTAGCTCTTTTGTCAAGCCAACATTTGACAATAGCCTGATGTTTGAAGAACTACTGTAGAGCAGCGTCTCTCTGTTCTTCCATGTTTAAAAGATTATTTAGCCTTACCTCAATCCGATCATCATTTGAATAAAACTCCTGCATAAACTTGAGAACAGGTATCTGCAAATGTATGGGGAAAACTGGCTCTTGGCCATAGACTAATTTAAATGGGGAATTTCCTAGAGCAACTTTAATACGGGTTCGATCTGCCCATAAGGAAAATCTCAACTGGGTATGCCAGTCTCTAGGATTGTTCACTAACAATTTCTTTATTACTTCCAACAGGTTCTTATTGGTAGACTATGCTACACCATTTCCCTGTGGGTAATAATTGGATGAATACTTCAAAATGATTTTATGTTCATAGGCCCATTGTATAAATTCAGCAGATGAGAAAGCGGGGCCATTATCACACACTAGGGAAAAGGGTACTCTAAACCTGGTAATAATGTTGTCATTAAGAAATCTGATAACCACCTCTGTGGTGCTGTTTCTACATGGCTGAGCCTCAGTCCAACGCATGGAGTAGTCTGTAGCTGTTAAGATGAACTTATGCCCTGCATAAGAGTTTGGATTAATTATCCCTACAAAATCCAGTGCCCATTGGGCGAATGGTCTTACCTCATAAACTGGTTGTAATGGCATTGCTGGATTACGTTCCTTTGGTGTAGAGGTTTGACAGATATGACATGTCTTGACATGTTGATGTGCATCCCTGAATACATGGGGCCAATAGTATCCTGACCTGAGAATTTGATGAGCCAAGGAATCTGCAGATCCGTGCCCTGTACCATGCCTACCATGAAATTCAGCAATAGCATGCTTAGCTTCTTGCTAATCTAAACATCTTAGGTAAACTCCTTCATAATTTATTTGGTATAAGGAACCTCCTTTGAGCATGAAATGAGCACTCTTCATCCTCAGTGCTCTCCTTTGAGTAGCATTCATTCCCTTTGGGCATCTGTTGTTGAGGAGGAAGAAAATCAAATCTGTGTACCATGGATCCTTAGTGAATGAGTGCACTGTATACTGCTGACAAGTGATACTTTTGTCAACATCTGCCATAGCCTTTGACAAACCCTGTCCTCAAACAAGCTTCATTAGATGGATCTCTAGATCAAATTCTTACAAAATAGCCATCCATTTTCCTCTTCTCTCTCCTAGCTCACTCTGCATAAGGAGAGACTTGACAGCTGGATCAGGAACTATGGCAACAACCTGGCTCCTGAGAATGTAATGTCTGAATTTCTTTACTGCTCAGACCAATGCAAAGGCCTGCTTCTCAAGAGGCGAGTACCTGACCTTTGCATTTTTGAATGGGGAGCTCATGAAAGCAATTTTCCTTTCATCTCCCTCTCCTCTTCTTTGAGTTAAAACAGCTGCACATGAATGGTCAGATGCAAAGGAATAAATATAGAAGGGCTTTAAATAATTTGGACTGGTCAAGACCGGTGCCTCAGATATTGATTGTTTAATCTGCGAGAAAGCAGATTTAGCCTCGTTGCTCCATTCTATTTTTGCATCTTTTCTCATCATCTCATTAAGTGGTTTCACAATTTTTGCAAATCCTGTTATAAAATTTCTTACAAAATTAATCCTTCCAAAGAAGGATCTCATCTCCTTTTTACTTCTCGACATTGTTAATTTCAAGATGGCTTCAACTCTATCAGGGTCTATGGATATTCCCCTTTCTGATATCACATGGCCTAAAAGTTTCCCTTCAGAAACTCCAAACACACATTTCTTGGGATTTAGGGATACTCCATAGCTTATACATCTCTTAAGGACTTTTGCTAAATCAGCAGCATGGTCCTTTTTGTTTTTAGAGAAAATAGTTAAGTCATCTACATAGATAATGATACACTTACCTATCAGATCCTTGAATGCTACGTCCATTGCATGTTGGAATGTAGCTCCAGCATTGATAAGTCCAAATGGCATTCTGCGATAGGAAAATGTCCCCCACTTAGTAGTGAAGGCAGTCTTCATTCTGTCCTCATGGCTGACAAGCACTTGATTATACCCAGAATAGCCATCCAAGAATGACATCATCTAAGATCCGTTGACAATTTGTAATACCTCATCAAGAGAAGGAAGTGGATAGTTATCCTTCTCTGAGGCTTTGTTTAGGTTCTTGAAGTCAACACACAATCTGATCTCCCCACTTTTCTTGCGTACTAGAACTAAATTGGCAACCCAAGTGGAGTGTCGTACTAGGAAGATGATTCTAGCTGACAAAAGCTTTTGCACTTCCTTACGATTAGCCAAACCGATCAAGCATTCGCGGTACTTTTTTGATGAAGGGCTTAAACCGTGACGAGAGGGTATTGCCAGGTATCGCGAGTGTCAAAGTCTTTTAAATCTTCATAACTCTAAGGCAATTTGCTTGATATGCTTCTTTTAACACCTGTATTTCATTTTTGATCGATCTCCTGGTGGGTCTTTGCCTATAAAACATTTCTTTGGACACAGATATTTGATTAATAGATTAAATTGCTTCCCTCCATCACTTTGTATTTGGCATTTTCTCCACAAGCGAGGATTCGAGTCAAATATTCTTTCCAAAGCTACCATCCCCTTGGGAATGCTGTTGCTTTTCAAATTCATTATTCCTTCAGTGTCACAACTCTCAGGGTCCCAATCCCCATGATCTCTTTTTGACTCATCTATTATCTGTCCTTCAAAGACATCAAAACTTGCCAAGAAGGCGAGTATGTGTTGGTCATCATCGAAGACCTGAAAATTCCGGACATTATCCGGGACTGCTGGGATTGAGACTAGTTCAATTGAAAATCTTTTCAACTTGGAGTCCTGCGTAGGCTCTAGAGTGCTAGCAGTGACTGCAAGGGCATCTGCAATCTGATTGTGTTCCCTAGGAATCAAAGTGATTCCAAAAGCGTCAAAGTCCTCAATCAGATTCCAAACTCTATTTCTATAAGCAACCAATCTTTTGTTATGACAAGTATATTGGTTGTGGACCTGCTTGACAATTACTTCAGAATCTCCCATAACCATGAGAGATGTGACTTTCTTCTGATGGGAAAACATCAGACCTCAAGCAAGTGCTTCATACTCTGCCATGTTATTAGTGCATCCAAACTGTAACCTATAAGAAGCAAAGTAAGTTTTCCCCTTTGGGCTAGTTAATTCTATCCTTGCTCCACTTCCTGACTTGGACTTAGAGCCATCAAACTTCAGACTCCATAATTGATCTGGAGCCGAGATCTTTCTTCTTTAGGGCCACAGGTATCTACTTGCTAGAAGCACATGGCGGCTCGAACTGGTGCTGGTCATCAAGATTTAAAGGTAATTGGGGGCACGGTTCACTAGAAGGTTCTCTTGGATTCAAAATCTGTCCAGGAACTGATTCCTGAACCTCCTCTTGGGTCAGATCACGATTTAGTACATTTTTCACCAATGCCCTTGGGCATTGGAAGAATTATCTAGGGTAGGTGTAATTGGGAAAGACTAGATTCCTCGACCTCTTTGTTTGAAGCATATAGAACACCGTAATGCTGCTCCTGGTTGGAAGATAAAGATCTTTTTGAGCAAAGGCTGGCTCTCATAGGATGGTTGCATCTTATTTCAAATGGAAATTTATTGGTGGAGATTTGGGGTTGACATTCACAAGTTTCTTCAACTTGGGAGACATGGTTTAAGATATCTACATAGGGTTGACAAGTTAACTCAAAATGATTCTGGTAATGGACCCTACACCAATTGGGAAGCAACAAACTCCACATATCAGCCTCTTTTCCTAGCACCAACCTATCCTATTGCAAATTTTTGATTAAGACTTGTTGGTTAACTGTAGTCATCAGGTTAGTTTGTTCTAGAGGCAATAGATCATCAGGAAGATAGGCGTAAATCATAATTTCCTCCTATGTAAGCTCCTATGCAGTCTCAAAATAGGCTACCTCATTAGGGGAATCATACTCGGTGATCATGTGTTTGAGCCTAGGCTCACTTTCAATTCTGATCTGGGTTGCTATCCCTTTCCAGGGCAACCACATGTGTGAGAAATCCAATGACAAATACCCCCCAATACTTTTCATTAGGTCTCTGCTTAAGAGCATACCATAGGTTTCTGGGATATTGGCAACTTGGATATCCATATAAGTTTGGATCCTTGGATCAGATCCAATCTGTACATGGATATTTTTAAGTTCTCCTACCACATTAACTTCCGTTTTGTCTAATTGAATAACTTTTTTGTTAGTCTGGAGTGGACTCAGACCTAACTTCCTACAAATTGAAAAGGGCATGACATTTCCTGACGCCCCATAATCTAGTAGACAGTTGTGTAGATTCTTTCCAAAAATTCTTAAACTCAAAAGGAAAGATTAAGGTGCAATCATACACTTTATAGAGTTCTACATTCATCTTGTTGATGAGGTGCCTTTCTTTCCTTTTGACACATTTTGCTTCCTCCAAGGCTTTCAACAAAATTTCCTTCTAAACAGGGCACCACTTCATAATGTCAAAGAATGACAATGAAGTTTTCTACCTCTGCATCTTTGCAATGAAATCAAATTCTAAATCATTCTTTACCTAATACTTAGGAGAGAAAGGTGGAATACCTTTGTTAAAATAGCGGCACAGGTGATGGTGAGTTATTATCCATTCTAATTTGGTAGGACGGAGTTATTGGGAATGTGGTGAATGGCTGTTTGATTCGAGGTAGCTCCTTGGTTTGGAAATCACGGGCATCATAATACACATACCGGTTCTTTCTCTTCCTAGCTTTGGAAATAGAAGACTCCTCTTCAAAAATCTCATGAATTCATTCGTAGTATTAGTAGATCCACCAGATTTGCTGGGAGCACCTTGTAATGGAGCATCTGCTTGGGCTATCTTAACCATCTTCTCCATCTCCGGGCAATTCACCTCAGAATGGGCCGCAGTATCATGTAGCCTACACCAATTGGTCATAAAGTTGAGGTCTGCCACGTTGGTAGTGTGTGGCTTTTCATCACCTGCTTGATTATGGGAGACTCCCTCATTGTTTGGCCCAGTGTTCCACTGTCTATTGTTATTAGACCTTTGGTTATATCCCCTATTCTGATTTTGGTAGTTCTGATTAGGGGAATTTTGATTCTGATAGTTTCTTTGATTTTGGTTGGAGTTATAATTCTAATTAGCATTTTGGTTAAAATAACCACCTTGATTTGAATACCCTCCTTGATTCTGAAAGCCTTGGTTTTGGTTCTGAGGAGGGTTCTGTCTTAGTTGAGCCATATCGTTAGACATCTGAGATAGGGTCTTTTTGAGAGTCTCCATCTCATTAGTCAATTGCAGAGTCTTTTCACTTTCTGCAGTGTTTACTATAGAGGGCTGATTAACAGGATTTGACCCTCCAGCTTGATTTTGGTAATTTTGAGTTTGTTGGGAGGAGTCTTGAGGACCATTGGTGAAGAATGGTAGGGGAGGTTGAGCCTGCAACTCAGACATGGGTCCGTATTGGGAATAAGACATCCCTAGGACTGTGTTGAATAGTGGAGTTGGGTTAGGCGTCTGATATCCTAAGGGAGGAAGAACTCCTCCTAGACTCCCTGATTGCAAACTTATCTGTTGTTGCAACTTGATGGCTAGATGATAAACTTTGGACAAAGAATCAATTTCATTAGGATTATGTCCTTTGCAAAAATAAGCCAATCAGAGGATCTATGGCCCTCAAATATGCCATGATGGCAATATTCTCAGCAACTAAATAGGGGTCCTGTAATCTCCGATACATTCTTTGAAACCTGGTGTTCAATAAAGGCAGTGGTTCGTGATGCTCTTTTCTTATTGTGGAAAACTGGTGGTATAGAATAGCAGGGTCTACATAAACCCTAAATTGATTGATAAAGGCGTTTTCCAAGTCTATCCAACTTAGAATAGACCCTTGGGGTAAGTTTAGATACCAATTGTACGCTATGTTTCCCAAAGAATAGGGGAACAACCTACACACAACGTCATGATGGGCCACCTGAGCACGAGTATAGGCACCCTTAAATGCCTGTATGTGCTCTTTGGCACTTCTTGATTCTCCATGCATGTACTTAAGACAAAATCTCTCTGGATTCTTTGGCAAATCATGAATACCCTTAGGGATAGTCCCTAATGGAGAGGTGTTATTCACAAAGAAATCCATAGGTCATGGTGGTGGGACTGGTTGGACTAGTGGTGGAATAGGTGGATTGGGTGGAAAACTGGGTGGAGTAAGTGGTGGTGACAATGGTGGGATCAGGACTCTACGGGCTTGGGGTCTATACCTAATAGTAGTTTGGAGTTCAATTAGTGGTTCTTGATTCTGAGAAGATCTAAGAACTCGTTCGTACCTATCTGGTGAAAATAACCCAATTTGAGCCAGTTTGTTCCTCAAGCCCTCCTTCTAGCACCAAACCTGTTG
>VDFB02054049.1:0-10558 GCA_007258455.2 Sequoia sempervirens | reverse complement strand
TTATTAGGTTAATGATGTTGCAAGCAATTAGTATTGAATATATTTACAATGATTTATGACAAAGTTTTATCTTAAGTTGCATCATTTCATCTAGTTGCATAAAGCAAGAGATCTATATTTTGTATGTGCAAGTACAATCTTCCATAAAGAACATTAGTCAAAATTTAATTTATAGTTTCCTTTGTGTGTGGTATTCATTTTAGTGTTTTTTATTTAAAAGGATCTCTGGGAACACTCTCCCAAGATTGGTAGGGCTGAAAGTGCAAAAGAGATTTTCATTCCTCTTGTTTGTTGGCCATTTCACCCCTTGATTTGAGGATGAGTGTCTTCCTATTTGATAAAGTTGGTCACTTTGTCTATATTTTGGTAAGAACCTTAGGGTTAGATATTGGTATAAAAAACAACACCAATAGTATGATTGATGTATGTTAGTTATTTTGTATGATCATGCATTTGAATTATTATAGGTTGTAGTAAGGATAGGGTACATGTATGGAATGCATGTTATTATTCTTTGAAACAAATATATCTTGTTGAGATGTATGGTATTACTTGAAGAGAGATTTTTTCATATAGATGTGGCTATAAATTCATTTAGTAGCTTCATATAATTTTTTTATATTGTTATAGTTCAATCCTTATAGAATTGAGGGTCTTGTGAAGTCTATTGATTGCCTTATTTAGAATGTTTTATGCCATTGCACTCATACATGGGTTTTGATGTTATAAGTGATGTGTTGTATTATATTGGTTGTTCCAAAATGAATTTTTGGTATGTATTTTCTGATGTGAACATGTGTGATTTTCCTCTCTATTTGTTTGCATGTTTTGGATCTATGTTTCATGTGTATGCTTATAGATTAATATCAATATAAATTAAAGAAGAAAAATAGTAGTGTTGTAATGATTCACTATCTTTGATTATGGATGGAACTTATTTTACTTTATTGATAGATGAGGAGGAAAGTGATACCCACATGGTGGGATGAACACCTTCCTTGATCAACAACAAAAGTTAGAGATCTTAGAGGATTACTTGCAGAGTTGAGCTTTGAGTCCATATATACTTATGATGTACATTATTTATGACCACTTTGTATATGTGGTGGTTGGCTTCATGGAATTTTATATTCATTATCATTTATAAGGGTTGTGGCATTTCCCCCCTGTATATCTTGGTTATGCAATGATGCTATATTCATTTATAAGTACTAGATATATACTTGTGAGGTTCATATATTTAAGATATATTTGATGATACTTATTGTGCTTAATGAATGGGAGTTATATATTACATGGATCTTATTGGAAATAACTTGCATGTTTTTCACATTGTTGTTGAATTGTATCAAGGAAGTTAGTGGAAGTTGATATTGTATACTTCATTATCATTGGGCTATTTGTCTTGACTAATGGCTATATATACAAAAAAAACATTTTTACTTACATTATTTAGGTTGTTACAAGAAAAAATAGAGTAGTTACTTAGTTCTAACATTTAATTATATATACAAAGAAAACTGGATGGCGTCAAGCGGGAGCGAGAGTAGGAGCTCAGGCGGGAGCGACTGTTTGAACGACGTTGTTGGAGACTCAGATGAAGACGCCAATGATGACTCAAAGGAGGATGTAGTTGCTTTCTTTGGGGTCGCTGGGCCTCATTTTTTTCTCTGTTTTAGGATCATCCCTGTTTCTTTTACAGAGCTTTGGAGGGGTTGCAGGGTTCCGACCCTATTTTTTTCTAAGGTCAACACTTCTGTCTTGACCGAAACCGGTTTTGATCTAGGTGTTGGTTTGGCTCTTTTTGCATGGGGTTCCCTGGGGCCTTCTCTTTGTTCGATCTTGTGGCTGCAATGGCCTTCTTTCGCTTCTTTATGCCCTTTTGTAGATGGAGATGGGGCTGTTGTTTTGGATGGGTTCCTTTTGGTGCCTTGGGGGGCTTTGGTGGTGCCTTTTGTGTGGGCTCTTTCGGTCTACTGGGGGATGCTTTTCTGTGTTCCTTTCTATTCTTTGGTCCTTTTGTTTCTCTTGTCTTTGGGAAGTGATAATTTTGTTGACTCTCTTTAAGGCTCAGTTGGGTGTGTTGCTCCTATTCGGGACTTTGGTGTTTTGGCTTCAGGTGATGCTTTCCCTTTCAGTGGATTTCTTTGTGTTTTGCGTTGGATCCTCATTTCAAAGGTTTGTGGCTGCCGGCAGGGTTCCTCCCTAGTTTCTTCTTGTGGTTCCCCTTTTTGGGTTACCGTTGTGGTGCAAAATGGTGTTGTTTCTTGAAGGAGTTTTGTCTGTTGGGTGTCCTCTCTCCCAATTTTTGTTTCCTATTATTTCTGGTTTGTGGCTTTTGGCTAGGCTTTTTTACAAGCTTATCTTGTTTCCCCAGTTGTTCTTCATCCTTGGTTTGTGGCTATTTTTTGGTTTTTTCTCTATTTTTCCACAACTTGTTCTTGGTTAAGAGGTTTTTGAAGGATGCTACAGTTGCTTGTCTGGTTGTGCTAGCTTTCCCCTCAGACCTTATGGAGGTGGGTTCCTTTCCTCTTGAGGTGGATTTGGATGGTGAAGGTCTCTAGTTCCCTTAGTTGATGATCCTATTGAGGTAGTCGCTTCTCCTATGGAGGTGGAGGTTGAGGGGGTTGGAGTTTATAGGCTGCGGTGGATTTGTTTGTTGTGATATCTTCTCCAGTAGAGGGGAGCTCCCTCCTCTAGAGGTGGAGACTGAGTTGGATTCCTGGTACCTGGTGAGCTTATGCTAATTGGAGGTTGAGTTCTTAAATTTTGTTGCCCTCTCTTTCATGGAGGGTGTCTATTGCAAGAGGTTTTCTTGCCTCCTATGGTCATTTTTGGATTTTCCAAAGTTTTTGTTTATGGGGTTGATGGTGTTCTTCACCATCAAGTTTATGATCTCTTGTGGCTCTATGGTCTTTCCCATGAGCGGATGGTTTGGTGTTGCCTGGAAGAGGTAGGCGGTTGGGTTCATGGTCCCTGAAAACCAAGCTATGGGTTTAAGGTCCCCTCAAAACCTTTGGGTTTAAGGTCCCAGGTAAAACCTATTTGTATTTGATACCAGGCTTTAGAGCCATGTTTTTCCTTTGTGCAGCCTGTATTATGTTGTTATATTCTTATTTAGGCCGTTGATTGGATGTTGATGGTATTTGAATCATCTTTGAGGTAGCATGTTTTTCTTGGATAGGGTTGCGGATCCCTTCAAAATCGTTTTGTAATGAGTTTCAGGTCCCAGCAAAACCTGTTTTCCACATAATAAAAAACATTTAGATTAAATAATTTATTTAGTTAATTTTCATTCAAAAACATCAATATGTCTTGTGCCGAAGCTAGACCTATTAAATCTTCCTTGCCTCACATGAATGTGAGGGTTTTGATATCACTAAAATATAATATTAGTTTTCCTTAATCTATTTCCATTCCTTTGCATGGAATTGTTTATACTTGTAAAATGATTGACTTGGGAGGTCTAAATGCTTATTTTATTGCAAAAATGATGGTCACATGACAATGGTCTGCCCATTGTTGAATAAAATGTCTAAAGAGAAAGTTCCTATTATTAATGAAAAATCTAGTTTGGATGGTTGAAATTTAGTTTTAGAAGATGATTAAAGGATAATGAAGATTTTGATGAATTTTCCCCTAACATCATTTTAGAAAGCCAAGAAGATTATTTTATTTTTCTTATAGGTACACTATGCCTCAACCTGGCTTTGAAGTTTCCCCCATTTCTTTAGTATCCTCTTCTTTGGTAGTAGAGCTAAATGATAACAATAAAAGGTTGCTTGATAGTGAAGAAAAACCTTATTGTCCTTAAGAAAAACTTAAAGGAAGGCTCCCTACAAGGCCTTGAGTGGAAAAATTGCCAATGCTTGTGCAAGTTGATGCATATCTCTAGATTAGAGCTTACTATGTAGGACATGTATGTTTTCTTTAAAGTTCTATAATCTTATAATTAGATTGATTTAGATCTAAAAATTTCTTAACATATATCATTATTATGGAATAGCTAGGTTGGTTATGTGCAATCCATACAAACCATTTTTCAATATAGAAATAGTAACTCTATTATACCTTAATAAGTGCATAATAGCATTAATATTAGAATAAAATGTGGAAAATACACAATACAACAATCCATCAACATCAAACTAAGGATGGTCGTTTTACCAAGAATAGGAATATTAGTATATTGAGCGAATAGTCTCTTTTATCTAAATCAAATCCATTAAAATCACCTAATAAAATAATGAGGGATATCTACCTGAGTTGTACTAGCTTTAAAATGTGTGCATTAAATTAATTGTATGCATACATAGTTGATTTGTTTGGATGATTTACACTGTTGATACATAATATGGAGATTGTTGTATTATAAATGAAATCCATCCCTAGTAAACAGGGTTTGGCACTCCATAATGTTGTTCATGGAGAGGACCTTTCTACCTAGGATCAGTGGAGTACAATTTTCTCTTGCATGTTTTTATCATGGCCCCAACTATTATTACTGACTACCTCGCCCTTGGCTTGAACAAAGGGACCCTCCAGTCTGTATTTTGAGCCCAAATAGTGTTGCTACTCTAGGGTTGGATGGCATGCCTTTTGATCACATGGTGAAGTTTAATGTTTTTTTCAATTACCCCAATGACTAGCATTTTGATAAGATCTTTAATGAAAATATTCTCAATGGTCTTTTGATAGTTTTTTCAATGTTGCTAGGCTGTAGTTCTCCTACAGTTGGGTGCATAAGTTAAGACAAGATTTAAAGTTGTTTTTCTTTGCCATTTTTATTTTATTTTAAGGTGGGCACTAGATGTTGTTATTTACATATATCTAAAGGGATTCTAAATTTATGACAAAGAGATAATTATTTCTAGTATTAAGTGTTTTTTATTCTATTTCAGTGCTCCTTATGGATATATCCCCTACCTTGGTACCCTCATACCTACAAGGGATGTTTCACAAATGCCTAGGCATCCCCCCATCCCCTTAAAAAAAGTAGGGTATGTTTCCAAAATATCCCAAATCATGCAAGGTATGCCAACTATCCTCAAGATGACCAAGGGTTGTCCAGTATCCCTCAACCATCCCAAGGAGGGCTAGTCGTCCCCTCATATAGTTGTGGGTTTTCCTAGAACCCCTGGGAACTATAGGGTTCCTAGTAGTTCCTAGGAGGAGTCACCTTAATTAACCAACCTCGATGGAAGAACCGACCCAAAAAAAGAAGAGATTTGGAGTGGATAGCAGTAGCTTGTACAACAACTATTCCCAAGGCAGACCCCACCATCAATATTCACCTTGGGTGGTGGGATCTTTCTCGCACAGAAGCGTTGAGATAGGATAAGGGCCCTCTCACTCGTGTGACCTATAATTCCCCCCAAGCCAAGAAATATGAAACTTAAGTTTAAAAAAACACATTTTTAAATATAAAAAAGGGTTGGATAGGCCCACAAGGACCTCTCCACCCCTTTAAACAACAAATAAACCTAATTCACCCCTCAAAACAACCATAAATGAAAACTCTCTTATTTTAACATTTGTGAACTTGTGTTGAAGAGAAACAATGAAAAGAGGAGAGACTAATAGAGAAAGAACACATTAGGGCCTAAAGTCCACTACATTAGAGGTAAGTTCATCTTATATTTGTTTTGTATTTTTAAAGTTTTTTTTTAATTTTTTAACACATAGGGAGGGTATGTTGATTTTATTTTTTCTTTGAACTTGAAACTCTCTTTTAAATTCTTAACAAAAAAAATCATAAGTAGTAGTGAGAGTAGTGACAGTGAAGAGGTTCAAGTTCAAATTCAAGAAATAAGTAGAGTTATAACTCATAGAAGTATGACAACCACTAGGGGTTCTTTAGGGAGTAGAAGAGTAGAGTATGGCTATGCCATTTTTATAAAATTTGACTATACGGGCAGCTATATGAGAGTTTATTGTCATCTTTTGTGGATAGGTGGTCAAACGGTGAAAGGTTGTGAAAAATTAATTCTAGCTGAAAAGGTTGAGCCAACTAGATTGTATATGGAGGGGGAGGAAAGAAATAAAGGAATTCCATTAGGGATTTTACAACCTAGTGTTTCATTGCCTAAACGATCTATGAATGTTGGAATTCAAGGGGGGGAGGGATCTACTTCTACCAAGGGAAAGAAGAGAACTACTAGTGTTGCAAATAAGTTTAACATACAATCACAAGATGTGATTGATTCTTCTATTGCTAATATTTTTTATGCTCATGCTATAACATTTCATGTAGTAGGCTCGCCATATTTCAAACAAATGTTCAAATATGTGATAGTTGTTGGTACATCATTTGTCCCACCCAGAGAACATAAGCTATGCATCGCCCTCCTTAATAGAAAATATTCCAAGGTGAGTGTGTTGATGGAAGAGATGAGACAAACTTGGATAAGGTATGGATGATCCATCATCATGGATGGGTAGACTGGTATCAAACATCAACCACTCATCAATATTATTGTCACAATTTCAATTGACTCTTGTTTTCTTATAGATTTTGATTTTTTAGGGCAATGGAAGGATGTAAACTTCCAATTTCAAATTTTGAAAGATGCCATAGAAGAGGCTAGATCCTCTAATGTTTTATAAGTAATGATAGATTTTTCCCATGTGTGTAAGTTAGGTACCTTGATGGTTGAGGGTACTTACAAGCACATTTTTTGGACCCCATGTTAGTGTTCATGCATTAACAATACTTTGAAGAACATTGTGAAGATAAGTTGGGTGAAGGAAATGGTGGTAGAGGTTAGAGATGTGTAGATGTTCATTTGCAATCATTCACACATCACTTGCTTTGATTAGGAATTTTTCAAGGAAGGAATTCCTCAAGCACGTGGATACTAGATATGTGAGCTACTTTATTTTTTTAGAGAGGATTCTTGTGGTGTAGGAGGCCTTACAATTAATGGTGGTTAATTCAGAGTGGGGTAGATGGTTAGAGGTAAGCACCCTTGAAGGAAGAAGTGTGAAATAAAAAATCCTTGATGATGATTGGTGGTTCATAATGAGGTAAGAAAATTGCTAACTTGTATTAATTTTTTTATTATTTAATTTATAAAATGTTAATTTATTAATACTTTTTTTTACTTGTAAAAAATTTTCATTATTTTTTAGGATTTTAATTTTTGTAACTTGTTTGCACTTGCAAATATGTTTTCTCTTTCATTAATCCTATTGTGCAAGTAATAATATATGCTAATACTCACTCTCCTAACCTTGGAGAGATTCATGAGACCTTTGACAACATGCTTGGGAAAATGAAGTGAGCAATTGATAGTAGGGACCCTACTTTGGGATTTTGTGAGGAGCATATTAGGTCCATTGTGACATGGTAATGGAACACTATGAACACCCTTCTTCATATGGAAGTGTATGCTCTAAATCCCAAACGGTATGTAGCTAAGCCTGGAAGAGTGCCTCCATCTAATGATGAAGAGGTGAAGAAGGTCTCATGAAGGCCCTTCAGAAAATATATATTGAAGAAGAATTTTCTTTACACACAATAGCTTGCATTTATCAATATTCATGGTCCAAACTTCAACAAACTAGAGGAAAGGACAAATAGAGCTACATTAGCTCAAACTAACCCTATTGGATGGTAGATGTGGCAGGATAAGGATGTACCAAATTTGAGGGTATTTAATATTCATCTTTCTTTCATAGGTTGCTAGTTCCTTAGTTGTAGAGAGTAATTGGTCCACATATAGCTTCATCTAGTTAGTCAAGAGGAATGACCTTATCTCTAGATGATTGGAGAATTTGGTGGCCATACATAGTGCCTCATAGCTACAAGATCAACAAATCCCTCAGTATCGTCAGACTCTAGCCTTATGTTGGGATGTTGATCTTGAAGATACTATACAAATTGATGAGGAGGAGACACATGAGTGATCAACGGGGTTCCATTTCTTGAGGCAACATTGTATATTTATAGTGACTTAAAATTTAGCTTTGATTTTGATACAAACCTACCAGATGCATCTATTGATTAGGGACAAATATATATATTTTCTATGTTTTTGTTATTTTATAGTTGAAACTTGCAGCCTTTGGGCATTTTGTTGTAATTATTATATAATATGCATAGTTCCATGAATTTTATTGATAGGGGGATGCGGAGATGGGTTTTGGGGATGAGGGGACCAAGATAAAAAAGATAAAAATGGGACGATGGGGGAAGTTGTGGGTGGTGGTGGGGGTGACACTGAAATACACATAATACTTGAAAACATAGTTATAAAAATATGTATAAGTATAAGAATTAAAAATGAAACTCTAACAAATTAGTTTTAAACATTTTAATTTTGAAGTGAACATTAACTCGGTGTCACTCCTCTTATTTCTCTTATTCTTCCTCCTTCACAACCCGCTTTCTCTTCATTCTCACTCTTTCACCATACACTTGTAGCTCTCACTCTCACATTCACATTATTAGCTTGTTGTTGATTTTATTTTATAAATTAAAATGAGGATAGGAGGCAATTTTATAGAGTTTGTGGGGTTTGGGTAGAGCCCATAGGCCATTAGGGTTTAGCCTTGTAAATGGAGTTCAAAAAAATAAAATAAAAGAAATTACTTTTTGGTCGTTTGGTCAGAGGAGACTCTCAGGCATCCCCAAGATGATTAGGAGACTCCTAGGAGTCCCTCAGACATCTTGTGGATGTCCTAACATCCCTTGCATCTTGACGATGTTTTGGAGATGGTGGCACTAGTGGTGGGGCAACAAGGAGACGTTCCCCAAAGTCCCCAAGTCTTTAAGACATCCCCATCCCAAAAATATAGGGTTTTTGGGGCAGACATGTCCCCATGGAACACTGATGTATGCATATTGACAATGAAATAATTTAAATTTTGTTAATTTGTTTGTCAATTCTCATGTGAAATCTCAATTCAAGTCTAATGTTATGTATTAAGCTTCTATAATGTCTATGATGAATGCTTGATCAATGTTATTGTATGAATATTTGAAATTTCTTTATATTTTAAAAAATTATGTATTTAAATAGTCATCACTTGCCATCTTCTAAAATGGCTAAAAAGTACCCCCATACCTAAAAGACATCCCACCGTCCCCTATCATCCCTATCCCGAAAACTTGGGGGAGCATAGTTCTATTTATTTTTTGTTTTTGTTTTTGTAAGTTGAAACATTAAAGATGATTGGAAGTGTCTTGAAGTCCACAAGCTAAGTTGTTGGTTCTAGCACAAGGATGGGTATAGGTATGCGGTATGGTAATTTTTCCCCATCACATACAAGTATGGCTTTGTGTATGTATATAGTTTTGTAATATATTATTATATCAAAAATATATAAATATAATATATTTTCTAAAATAAAATAAAAATAATTTTATCATATTATATTTTAATATTTATATAAATATATAATATAATATATATACTACATATATAAATATATTATATTTTCTAATATATAATAAATATAATTTTATAATCTTATATTTTAATTTTTAATATATATATTATATAATATTTAGTTCTACATTAATTATAATTAATAACAATTGAAATCTATAAATATATAAAAGTTATAATGTGTGGACATTTACAATTAGGTGTAAAAAAATTATAATTTATGGATGTTTACAATTAGATTTTTTGTTTCCTCTCCAATATCTGTATTTGTGAATAACTTCAAATTCCCTTCCTAAAATAAAATCTAATGTAAAATTCTATACCTTCCTTTTGGTCACCGGAGGTTTAGTATAGCAATGTTGGAATTTTCATTACATTGTAGATATATCGATAGAAATTAGGATCTTAGGATACTAATCATTATATATACAAAATATAAAATAAAGAAAGTGAGAATCATACAAGCATAGTTTATACACTTTACACAAGATATACATGGGGAAAACCCTTTCGGGTAGAAAAACACCATAAAGCATCATTTTATTAAAACACCTACGAAACATTCTATTAAATAAATAGACTGGACTTGAGGACACTCTATAGGAGTTTATGGTGAACTCCTCAAACACCCTAGGATCACCTGCAAGACAAAATAACTTCCACAAGAGAGAAATGGTAGAAATATCATGCTATCATTAAGGATGCAGGAATGCTAAACTAAATATGGCAAAGTACATATGATGCCTTGATTATATAGGAAAGGTGGAGAATAATATTAGACAAGATCAGGACAAGTGTCTTAATCCTATCACTTGTGACAACTAACTAACTACCAAGGAAATGATGCAAAGATAAGTTCTAGATAAGACTTCTAGAAGAATCTTATATCCTAAGTAAACTTAACATGTGAATATGTCCCCTAATTACCTAGTGAGTGAATTAACTAGGTACAAGAAATTTATTCACACCAACACCCCCCTTAAGTGTAACTTAGGAGAGAAGATTATTATGCAAAGATGCAAATGCAAGGATGGATCCCGACTACAAGGCCATGGTAGGTACCTATGTACAATTGCAAATGAAAATACAATCTCTCATAAATAGAGAAAAGGAGAAAACCCAGTGGGACAATACTCCTCCCCAAAAGAGAGATAAATACAATAATG
>VDFB02054048.1:0-22388 GCA_007258455.2 Sequoia sempervirens | reverse complement strand
TGCACGGATGGATCTTCCTGGATTCCCTTGAGGGCGGAAATCATTCCCTCTTCAAATTCCCCATCCATGATGTCTTTGTCATTGTCTGATCCTAGGATCTCCGTGCCTGTAGGAGAAGGTTGAGCATCATCTTCCAGTTGCACTGGTTCTACATCTCTAACTGGAGAAGGAATTATGACATATTCCCAAGACTCTTCATCCATGGCTAATATTTCATCTATATTCCTGGATGTAGCTGACTGAAGGGGCCTAGATTTGTGCTTCTTTTGAGAAGGTCCCTCCTCCACTGCTTTGTTCTTGTTCTGCTTTGCAGGGTCATCAGTATCTTTTCTCTTTCTCAAGCTAGCGGCATTTGTTGCTCCATCTGCACGAGATGCTCCGACATTTGAGGAACATGACTCTGTATCGCCCATCAATTCATATGTGAATTGCACATTTCTTTGCCGCAAAACTTGCACTTGTTGGTCTATCCACCATTGAGAATATTTGAGTACAGGCCGCATTAATGTCGCCAAGTCACCCATCTCAGGCTTAGACCATCTCACAGGAGGAAGTGGCTCTCTTTCATTGAAGCCTGGCTGCAAATATACTTCGTCATCCTCCAATTGATCAAGTACCTTGAAAAGTTTTGTTGCCCTTATCATACTTAGTGGCAATCTTGACCACAGCCTCTTCCTCACATCATATTCATCAGTCGCATTGGCCCAGAGATCTTCCAAGTCTATCTGGTGCTTGTATTTTTCCCATTCAATACCCAATGTGATGGAGAGTGCTATTCCTTGACTTGTATGGATATGAACCACACTTAGGAAAATTGACCATGATTTCTCAGTTTTCATAAATTTTCTAGATTTTTACCATTTTTCAGATTTTTGACTGATTTTTCATGAATTCAGCAAAAAATTCAAACCATTTTCCGAGAGTTCTGCTGAGTTTCTTTAACTTCCTCGAGGATTTTCGAAATTCAGGCCCCTTCCAAATATAGAAACTTTTAAAAAATAGAAATTTTCCCAAAATAGCAATTTTTAAAAATAGCCCCTAAAAAATAGGGATCTCAGAATTGCTCAAAAGTGCCAAAAAAGTAGGTCATAAAAAAATAGGGGGCCAAAGTGAAAACCCTAAAAAGTAGGAGGTGTCAGAATTGACCGCAATGACAGTCGATCTTCGTCCCTCGGGTCTCCTAAGCATGATGATGATGTTTGCACAGTGATCCACGCTCAAATTCCTTTACTTGACTCGGGTGACCATTCAAAAATTTCAAACTCCAAAACCCCAAATGGAGACCAGACAAAATCGAGATGCAACAACCAAAACCCAAAAAAGGTAGACTACAAGGGTCTCCATTTGCAATGGGGCGAGGTGTGAATTAGGTCACTACAGGACCCACACAGAACCCGGGTGGAAAACGGAGAACCTTAGGTGAACTCGGGGAGAACCCAGAAGGACCCAGGAGAACCCATGCCGTCCAACCTTAAAAAAGGCAAAAAATCAACTAAAAAACAAAAAACAAAACCCTAAAAAGTGCCCAGATTGCCTTATATTGACTTGGCCGACCAAATGAGGCTCATTTTGCAAACTCAAAAGAGCAAAAACACCATTTTTTGCCTCCAAGCTAAAATAGTTGATTTTTGCAGGTTTTCTCTTTTTTTTCGAAGGTGAGATTGTAAGAGCTACGAAGGAGTTCAACTGATAGAAACAAGAGAGGAATAGGTGCACTAAGAAGATCAAGCAATCAAAGGTGAGTGAATCTATCCTCTTTTTTTTAGTTTTCAATAATTTTTTTGAAGATTTTTCAAGTTTTTTTTTCTTTTTCTAGTAAGGTTTGAAATTTTTTAAGAACATTTTATGCAAAATAAGGGGTTATAATGCCCATTTTTTCTAAATAAAATTACTTGTTTTTATTTATTTTTGGTTCATATCTTCATACAAAATGGCCGATAGTTCTACTTTAGTTGGAATAGGTGTAGAGAGTCAATTTAAATATGATCCAAGCTCACCTCTTTGGCAACATATGACAATGATTCAACAACTTCCCGGTGGTGGGGGTTATGTTTGGTGTTGCAGCCAATGTGGAACTACATATAGGAGCTCGTACTTTTGAGTGAAAGCCCATTTATGTGCTATTGGTAATCAAGGAATAAAACCTTGCCTTGGGCCAAATAAAAAAGGGTTGACAAAGGATCAAATAATGGGTTATATTAAAGAACAAGAGGATGCTGACAAGGCATTCAAAACACCAAAGGCTACAAACCATCCTCTTATGAAGAAAGGTAAAAATAAAAGTAAAAGCTCGCAAAGACTTAGTGGCTTATCAGAACCGGCTGGCCCACATCCTTTCATGGAAATGGCACAATCTTCTGAAGGAGAAAATATGTCGGTGACACGAAAAAGAGGCCCATTGGATAGAGCCTTCAAAAATGAAGCAAGGGAGTTGGCAGATGAGAGCATTGCACGTTGCATTTATGGCAATGGGCTTCCTTTCAACCTTGTTAGATCACCTTATTGGCGGGAAATGGTGAAAGCCATTTCTAAGACAACTCCTGATTATGTTAGTCCTGGGTATGAAAAGGTGCGGACCACCTTATTGGCAAAGGAGAAATCTTCAGTAGATGTAGCATTGAGAGGAATCAAGGATACATGGGTCAAAACAGGTGTGTCCATCATTTCTGATGGATGGAAGGATTGCAAAAATAGACCATTGATCAATGTTATAGCAGTATCCCCTAAAGGGGCGATGTTTTTGAAGGCAGTTGATTGTGAAGGGCAAATAAAAGATGCAAGTTTTATTGCCAATATCCTCATAGAATCCATTGAAATGGTGGGGCCTGAAAATGTTGTCCAAGTCATAACGGATAATGCTAAAAACTGTAGGGCAGCTGGGGCTATAGTGGAGGCTAGATATGGTCACATTTTTTGGACACCATGTGCAGTCCACTCACTCAATTTGATAATGCAAAAGATTGGTACACAAATTGAGTGGGTCAAGCAAATCTACGCAGAGGGTGAGGAGATCCAAATGTTTGTGACTAATCATCATATGTCACAAGCCATCTTCAGGACCTTCTCCAAGTTGGAGTTGCTTAAGGTAATTTAAATCTGATTTTTTAATATAATTTTTTATTTTTTTATTTTAATTTTTCATTGCTGATTTGTGACATGCATTTTCTTACAATGTTAGGTTGCTGAAACTCGATTTGCATCTCACACAATTGTCTTAAGACGACTTGTGAAGGTGCGACAAGCCTTGGGTTCTATGGTCATCAATAGTTTGTGGAGTGTATGGAGGCAATCAAGCACAGAAAGAGCCCAAAAAGTGAAAGCAATGATCTTAGATGATGAGTGGTGGGCTCGTGTGGAATATGTTTTAAATTTCACCGAGCCTATTATGAGCATGATTAGGTATACTGATACTGATCGCCCATGTTTGGGTGAAATTTATGATGGCATGGATTCCATGGTGGAGAAAATAAGAGCAATAATAGATGCCAAGGAACATGACCCAACGGAATCATTTTTCAAAACTGTGCAAACTATTATTGTTGACCGTTGGAACAAGATGACCACCCCTTTACATCTCTTAGCATTTGCTTTGTCACCAAAGTATTATAGCAAAGAGATACTTTCATTGCCGAGGAGGATGGCACCATATAGGGATTTAGAGGTTGCTGCTGGCTATAAGGCTGCATTTAGAAAGATATTTGTAGATGAAGAAATCCAAAGCATTGTCATGGGCGAGTTTAGCCAATTCATAGCTGCAAAAAATCATGATGTTTCTGCTCATCTAGACAAATATAGGAAAATGCTGATGATTGGTGGTATCTACATGGTCAAGGCTCCATTTACTTGCAACCTCTTGCAATTAAAATACTCTCCCAAGTATGTATCTTTTTATTTATTTATTTTTTCGTTTTTCATTCGATGCTATTATGCTATATATTATGATTATTATCGGCAAGTAAAATTAAATACTAATAGTAATTACTAAATGTTGTGTGCATAATCAACAGGTTGCAAGTTCCTCTTCAGCTGAGCGGAATTGGAGTACATACTCCTTCATCCACTCGGTCAAGCGCAATCGTTTGGGTGCAAAAAAAGCAGAGGATTTGGTCTATGTACACTCCAACCTTCGTCTCTTATCACATAAGAAACCTGAATACAATGAGGGTGTGTCAAAGAATTGGGATCTCACCCCTGAGTGTGCTGATTTAGATGCTACAATTGCACAACTTACCTTGGCTTCTATAGATGACAATGAGGCAACTAATGCACCTAGTGGGAGTGGCAATCCAATTGATAGTGGTTCAAATGAAATTGAAGTTATTGAACCAATTGAGGATGATGAGGATGACGAATTTGAAGAATAGTAATACTGAATTAAATATTGTCTTGATTGTAATTTGAATTTTCAATGTGTAATGACATTTTAAGACTTGAGTATTTACTATTTACATTTTTGCAAATTATGAATATGATTACAGATTATATGAGGTATTACCGTATGGCGTATTTCATTGTTTCAATATTCTATGGCATTATGGCATTATGATCATATGATTATAATTTTGAGCATGTTTATGAGTCTATGGCATTATCATTATATTTATAAATTTATTATATATATATAGTACGACCGTACCCGAACCCGTACCCTAGGAAAAAAAAAAATTGCCGAATCGGCGAACCCAAACCCAAACCCGCATCTGAACCCATACCCGAACCGGCAACTTAGGTCTTTGGTGTTGGTTCAATTGGTTTTGTGTTTCCATCACAAATCTCAAACCATAAATCATTGAAGACGAGAGTATTCTGAACTTGCCTTGGTCATTGTAACATGTCCTTACTGGTTAGTGTTGTACCAACTATTGATGTGATTGACTGCATTTTGTTGTCAAAGGGAGATGGATTGGTTCCTTCTCACTCCAACATGTTTTCCTTTCTCTATATAGCTAGACTGATATACCAAACCTCTCAATATGCATGCCCTTTTTATAGATGGTACAAGGAAGAAGCTAGTCCTTTTGATATACTTATTGGTATTTGAAAGAGTCCTTAAAGGATGTGAGATTAGAATTATACGTGGCACTTAGATGGTATATGAAAAAGATTTGTGTTGTCAATGACAACCTACCAATAGGGTCACTCCATATGTGGAAGTACAAGCTTCCTATATATTTCTTGATGACTTGCTGCAAAATTTGTTGTTGAACAATAGTTCATAGATGGGTAACAAAGGGAAATGAGAAAATGAATTTTTTTTGTGTCCTTGTTTCTCGCTAGCAATTTATAGGGACAATGCCACATACACCATTGTTGTATCTATGTTAGGTGTTGGATACAGTAGTTCAAGCTTGATGACATTACCTATAAATATGTGAAATATGCTAACCAAATTTTTCGAAGAATTAACACAAGATAACCAGCAATAGATGATTGGATTAGCGTTAGCCCCAAATTAAAAATCTGAACTTGAATGGAAGATACTGAACTTGAACTGAAGAAACTGAACTTGAATGGAAGAACTACTCAACGTCAAGAATGTGCACTCAAGATCCCACTGAGGGCGAGGTGCTAACATATGACGGAGTCTAAGAAATTGAAATTATAAACTATTAGGCGGATAACCAGCCATGAGAAACAATTCCACGCTACCACCAAACAGTGGGGGGAAAAGATTACAAATTAAAGCAATTCATCCGCTGCGGCGGGCATCCACAATGCTGTGGGGATTCACCACTTTGAAGTGGGTATAAGAGAGTTACAAAACAGTTTGTCCACACTGGCGGTAAACCATCCAGGGGTAATTTAATGATAGAACAGAAAAGTAATTGCAGAACTAAAAGATTGGTTGGATTAGTAATGCTTAATCTCAACCTTACAAGGTAAACTCTGCAAATTACAAATTACATTGATAAGGAATGAACCTTAGATATTAGCATGAACTTTTACAATGATATAACTCTCAAAAACTGAAGTAAATGATCATAAACTGGAAGTTGCAACAATCTGATATAAAAATCAGAATTCTGGAAATTCAACCAGCAAACTGTGAAATCATAAAAATGCTCATAAGTTGATCAATTTACCTCCGAATGATGTGAAATCAGTTGCAGATGTTTTCTAGAAGAGGGGCGCCCAAGATGCAAATCAGAAACCATCCAGAAAGATTCCCATTTATTTAGCACGCATCCCAATGCCCATCAAAATGGTACGGCCTCCTCAAGAAATCGATTTTGCAAGATAAAAATAAACACTTGGAATTAAATTCCAATACTTTGTGGAAAGTGGCGCCTTGAGTCAATAGATGGATTGCCAAAATACCCAGAACATATAAAAATTCACTCCAAAAGATATGAACAAAAATCAGATTCAGCTATGTAAAAACCAGGAAACCAGAACTGTGAAAAAACTCCAAAATCTTCAATCTTTGATGCTCAATCTGCTAGTCTGAAGTTGAGAAGCAGCAATGTAACCAACTAGGTGTTATATTGCAAACACGAAATTGGATGAAAAGGCTAGGAGGTAGACATCCTCGAAGCAATATGTCAATTGTCATTTCGACAGCATAACTTTAGCATAATTTTCATAGATGAAATGCTGGAGCAAAAGCCTTCAATAAATAAGAGCTCACCAAAACTCTTCAATTGCCTGAGAAGCAGCTCAAAAGACACAAGAGACCTTTCCCATTCCCAAAGACCAATCAACTTCTCAAGTGGCGTCCCAAAAGCCTCCAAGAATTTCACTTTATTCAAATAATATAAAAGTGGCGTCCACTTTTGCTCAAGGAATAAAGTTCTTAATAAAATTAATAAAGCTCTTTATGAAGGCATACCCTTCATGGCCCCACTTTTAAAAACAACTTAAGTTATCTCCTTAGGCCAAGGGGGTGTCAACAGTGAATTAAAACATAATGCCTTTAATTAAATATTTTTCACCAAATAAAGCTCTCTGAAGACCAAGCCAATATAATAACAACTGCTCCAACTGAGAAGGACTAAGAATGGACAACTGCAACTGCCACAACTAGCATTTACTAAAAATAGTAAATAACATGAAATGCCACAAAACTCCAAGCCAAGAAACCCTAATTTCACCTCATTCCAGTCTACGGGTTCCGGAATAGACTGATGAATCAAAGAAGAGCGTATGGCCAAAATGGGGACATTACAGTCCGCCCTTCCCAAAATTGCTTGTCCTCAAGCAATGCCACAACACTCCAAACTGATCCCACCAAACATGTAGGATCCCGGGGTCCCAAGTCCATCTCGGAAAGGTTCCATCATGCTGATGCTGCTCTACTCTGATCACACAAATGAAATCACTGCACCAGAACTGCACAAACCATCCCTGCAACCTCAAGGAGATAACATGCCTAAAATTCAAACTGAAAAACATGGAAGGAATGGAATCAAAATGTAGCAGCATCTCCTGCCCAATAACTCTGAGGAATTAACATCTGCGATGTTAATGTCAATCACCATCCTGAGAATAAAGAAGATTACTCTAAACAACTCAAAGATATTCTCATCAACATCACTGCTCAAAGCATCAAACCAAATCACAACAACAAATGTAAATCCATCATAGCTATTTGTAAAAGAATAAACAGCCCTTTGCATGTACATAACAGCCGCATCATCAAAGCTCCTCAAGGATGTATAATGCCTCTTCTGAATAATTCTGATATATGCAAGAAAATTTATGAAAACTCCCACTAAAATCTCAAAAGTCTCAAAAGGTTGAGCCCAAACAAGCAAGGGTTCGCTGCCCCAAACACTAGTGCAAGAATTTGTATAGAATAAATCACTGGAAAGGAACTTAAACACTATCCAAATCTGGTCCAAATCACTATGGAGCATCATTTCCCACTTTTGAGGCCATAAACCATTACTGAAAAAAAATTGAGAAGAGGAAGAATGAATGGACCAGCTGCCCATGAAAACTGAAATGAACCTCTCAAAATCTGATTTTAGGAAAATCATCATGCAATGAACTGAACAGTTGCTGCAATACTGAAAATCAATGTCCATGATAGAACAATTGCTCATGACCAAGGCTGAAAACATCTTCTCAAGAAACTCCAAACCAACATTAAACCATCCTTTGTTCGAAATATCTCTCCAATTCACCAGTTGATGAGCAAAAAGAACCTTCAAATGATTGGCGAAGATGGGGACATCATCAGAGGATCTGAAAATTAAATTCTTATCTCTCCAAAGATTCCTCTTTCTACTAGTAACAATTTCCTTCAAGCCATATTGAGGATTCCAAACATGGATACTCAACTGAAAATGTTCTCCAATGCATCTGAAATAGTACACAACACTTCTCCAAGTACTAATCAAGGCAAAATGCAAACTCAAGAATTTAGAGTCTTCTTTGATAAACCCATGTAGCCCACTCATGAAAACATCAACATTAATGGAGCGCAAAACAAAAGTTGTCCTCAATTCCCATTCCCTCAAAGGACTAGGATGGGCCAAAACATCACTCAACTCAAGAGATAGATTGTTAAGAAAGTAAATAATTTGTTTAGGTTCAACTTTCTCCCAAACTTTATGAGTAATAAGTCTAGAATCTTCGCTTGTTGCTGTTGCAATGGAGTGACCAGCAGCTACCACCAAATCAAGAATGAAAGACTCAACATTAGAGTTCAAAGAAATCTGCAAACAAGAGTAGGAACAACTGCTGCAATATTGAAAATCCACATTCATCTTGACCAAATTGCTCGAACACAAGGGTGGAAACACCCACTCTAAGAGTTCCATTACAGCCAATAACCATTCTTTGCTCAAAATTTCTCTCCAATGAACCTTCCTACCATACCCCAAAAGATTTTTCACAACAAATTTCTGAGTACCAATCAACTCCAATTGCACACCCAGAAAATTATTGACTTCTTTGGTAAACCATTGAAGTCTATCCAAGAAAGCTTCAAAAACAAGGGAGCCTGAAACAAACATCGTTTTCAAATCCTTCTCCCAAGACAGGATAGTGTGAGCATTACTCAATCCAAAGGATAAACTGTCAAGCATGTAAACAATATGTCTTACCAAAACATGTTTTAACACCTTGGTGTCAAAGATGGGGAAGTCGTCATGAATCAATACTTCCCATATGGAAACTGAATTCTCTAAACCTCTTATGCATTCACTTACAAGCAAGCTTGGAGGATTATCAATCACAAAATATATCTCGTCCCTACATTCTCTGAGAAGTTTGAAATCAACTAGCTGGTCTCCTACCTCCATTACACCCAACTGAACATTTGCTAACATGCACTTTGTTGATTTAAGCTCATGGCTGCAAGCTATCCCTTCTTGAGGCAAGTTCTCTTCCCAACTCAAGAGTTCACACTCTTGATTTACCTTCCAATTACCATCATCTTCATGAATCTCCTTAAAATTAAGCAAGGTTTCATCATTATGGAGTTCATTAATACCTTCAATTATTTGCTTGATCTCCATAATCCTTGTATCAGCTTCTTGTCCTTCAAGTGTGGCTGCAATAGGAGTTTGATTTTCTCCCTTGCATAAAGAGTGATGAGCTAAGGAAAGATCAAGGTAAAGATGATCAACCTCTTTCTCCTTCTCTTGGTAGGCATCATAGGTCTCTTTTGCAAACTTAATGGCATTATCCCTATCTGAGAGCAAATGCAAATAATCTATCTTTAATGATTCCAATGCTTCTTTGATAGTTTGCAACTTGGAAAGAGTGACTCCTTTAACTCCATTCTGTCTCTCTTCAAACTGTGACTTCCAGTAGAGTTCTTCAACAAAATTGTGTGTGCTATCAAACCTTGATAATGCTTTAACAATTTTCTCTTCTGAAACCATTAAGTTATCCTTCAAAACTTGCAGCTCTTTAGGCCCATGATCAAAATCAGCAAAGAAGCTTTGCTCATCAAACATCAACTTTTCTGATTTATTTTCTTTGACTTGATTCTCAAAATCAGCTTCCTTCTTAACAGCAATATTTTCAAACAATGAATCATTATTGATTGATTCTCTTAAAGTCTTGGTAGCAACATACTCTGCTTTAGTGGCTACCTCAAAGGAATCTTTATGGAGCTTTGCCAAACAAGCTTCTTCATCAAAGACAACGTCTTCTCCAATGACTTCATAGCTTGCAATACAAAATGAATTTTGAACTTTATCAGGATCAAAGGGAAATTTATCCCACTCAAGTTCTTTAACATACCTTGGTGCCATCTCACCAGGATCCCAAATGCAAAAGGGTTGATTGTAATGATCAACAGGAACAAGATCTTCATGCTCCTCTTGGATTGTTGACTCATTGAATGAGTCACTCCTCATTCCATTCAAACTGAAATCTTCATCGGTAACTTCCTCCAAGAGCTTAGTTTGATGATCAAGCTCAATACCGCCTTCACCACTATCATCATACTGGAAATAAGAGTCATCAAAGCTGGCTGCTTTGATTAATTTATCATTTTTATCTTCAACAAACCCATCATGAAAAGATGTGTTGCTGCTTTTATCATTAGCATCCACATACATACCAAAGAAATCTTCTTGGTCACTTGTCATAAGTTCTTCATATGTATTCAAAATTGATGTTGCCTCCCTGCACTCACCCTTAGCATGTGCGGACAACTGCATATCAATAGGTACTTCTTGAGAAACAGCCTTACAATCATTGAGAAACAACGTTTTATTTCTGACTTCTGCATTAATGACTACCTCATTTTTCTGCTCTATCTTCCTCAAGTGTGGCTTCAATTTTCTATCACACTGAATGAACAAATCTCTTATCAACATACCAGCAGTAGAGGAATTATTTCCTTCTTGTTCATGAATGTTTAATAGATAAGTTAAGACGGATTTTGGAATGTCATCCATCTCATTGATAGTTAAAATTAAAATGTTTCTCATTGCTGCAACTACATCCTCTTCTTGTTCACTCCAAGTTGAAATGAAGAGGTAATGGATCAAATAATATATTTGATCTTGCATACCCAATTCAACCAGCAAAATACTTGTTTTGAGTTCAGAAAACATCTTCAATATAGTAGCTCTTCTGGAGTGCTGATTGCTATCAATTTCATCAAGGTCTTGAAAACTTTCCACTATCATATTTAATATGGTCTTCATAGTTTCGACATCATAGGGCAATTGGGGAATTACAATTCTTATTATCTCCATGAAACAGGAAGAAATCAGTAGCTTGGTTTCTTCATCAGGATGCCCCAACCAATAGGGCTGATTCAAAAAATTCACTGTAGGAGCTAGTGCCAACTCCATTTTCTCTGAAGGTGATTGCTTCACTTGTCTCAAACATTGTTCTAACAAATGAAGAATGTTTTGTTCATCTTCTCTTGACTGAAATTTTTTACCAAGTCTCTTTCCAGCCATAAAGAGAGTCTCTGCCAACTTCATTTCTTCTTCATTAGCCATGCCTAACTGCCAACTTCTGGATACCCCAAGGAGCTGAACTAAAATCTGCTCTGACTATCGGTGTAGTACCGGAGATCTCTGTCACTCATCTGATACACAACTGCAAATTTGCCACAGGATGGCAGGGTCTTCTGCTCTGATACCACTGAAATATGCTAACCAAATTTTTCGAAGAATTAACACAAGATAACCAGCAATAGATGATTGGATTAGCGTTAGCCCCAAATTAAAAATCTGAACTTGAATGGAAGATACTGAACTTGAACTGAAGAAACTGAACTTGAATGGAAGAACTACTCAACGTCAAGAATGTGCACTCAAGATCCCACTGAGGGCGAGGTGCTAACATATGACGGAGTCTAAGAAATTGAAATTATAAACTATTAGGCGGATAACCAGCCATGAGAAACAATTCCACGCTACCACCAAACAGTGGGGGGAAAAGATTACAAATTAAAGCAATTCATCCGCTGCGGCGGGCATCCACAATGCTGTGGGGATTCACCACTTTGAAGTGGGTATAAGAGAGTTACAAAACAGTTTGTCCACACTGGCGGTAAACCATCCAGGGGTAATTTAATGATAGAACAGAAAAGTAATTGCAGAACTAAAGATTGGTTGGATTAGTAATGCTTAATCTCAACCTTACAAGGTAAACTCTGCAAATTACAAATTACATTGATAAGGAATGAACCTTAGATATTAGCATGAACTTTTACAATGATATAACTCTCAAAAACTGAAGTAAATGATCATAAACTGGAAGTTGCAACAATCTGATATAAAAATCAGAATTCTGGAAATTCAACCAGCAAACTGTGAAATCATTAAAATGCTCATAAGTTGATCAATTTACCTCCGAATGATGTGAAATCAGTTGCAGATGTTTTCTAGAAGAGGGGCGCCCAAGATGCAAATCAGAAACCATCCAGAAAGACTCCCATTTATTTAGCACGCATCCCAATGCCCATCAAAATGGTACGGCCTCCTCAAGAAATCGATTTTGCAAGATAAAAATAAACACTTGGAATTAAATTCCAATACTTTGTGGAAAGTGGCGCCTTGAGTCAATAGATGGATTGCCAAAATACCCAGAACATATAAAAATTCACTCCAAAAGATATGAACAAAAATCAGATTCAGCTATGTAAAAACCAGGAAACCAGAACTGTGAAAAAACTCCAAAATCTTCAATCTTTGATGCTCAATCTGCTAGTCTGAAGTTGAGAAGCAGCAATGTAACCAACTAGGTGTTATATTGCAAACACGAAATTGGATGAAAAGGCTAGGAGGTAGACATCCTCGAAGCAATATGTCAATTGTCATTTCGACAGCATAACTTTAGCATAATTTTCATAGATGAAATGCTGGAGCAAAAGCCTTCAATAAATAAGAGCTCACCAAAACTCTTCAATTGCCTGAGAAGCAGCTCAAAAGACACAAGAGACCTTTCCCATTCCCAAAGACCAATCAACTTCTCAAGTGGCGTCCCAAAAGCCTCCAAGAATTTCACTTTATTCAAATAATATAAAAGTGGCGTCCACTTTTGCTCAAGGAATAAAGTTCTTAATAAAATTAATAAAGCTCTTTATGAAGGCATACCCTTCATGGCCCCACTTTTAAAAACAACTTAAGTTATCTCCTTAGGCCAAGGGGGTGTCAACAGTGAATTAAAACATAATGCCTTTAATTAAATATTTTTCACCAAATAAAGCTCTCTGAAGACCAAGCCAATATAATAACAACTGCTCCAACTGAGAAGGACTAAGAATGGACAACTGCAACTGCCACAACTAGCATTTACTAAAAATAGTAAATAACATGAAATGCCACAAAACTCCAAGCCAAGAAACCCTAATTTCACCTCATTCCAGTCTACGGGTTCCGGAATAGACTGATGAATCAAAGAAGAGCGTATGGCCAAAATGGGGACATTACAATATGAACCAAAGGTATTGAATATTGCAGTTTGCTTTAAGTTTGCAAAATTTATTTTGATTGGACCAAAATGACATTTTGTAATTTTTTAAATAAGTCATAATAAAAATCCTTTCAAATAGAAATATTTCCACCCCTGTTTTCATAGTGAAAGAAATATCTTATAAATATTCTCCAAAACAATACTTTTGCTTTTCCAGAAAAAGTTTTTCCTCCAAAATTTTAAAAGTAAATATATTCAACAAACTATTTCTCTTGACAAAAAAGGAAATCTATCTTTTTAATGAATTTTCAGCCATCTCTTGATTTCTGTGACCAAAAGCAAATAGAGGTGTGTAGGACAGCAAAAGAAAATAGAGGTGTGTAGGACGGCAAAAGAAAATAGAGATGTGTAGGACAGTGATAGAGACAACTCAATAGGCCCCAAAAGTAGTGGGGTCTCTTCTTGTTGAGCTCATGGAACTACAGTTTGGTCTCATAGTAAATTTGCATCCATCCCAAACCCTAACCTCCTGCTTCACTTAGAATTGTAGTCGACTAGTATTCATCTGCAAGACATTGAAATTTCTTACCATGGGAACCGTGAATTGGGTTAAGGATTCCTTTCTTTTGCAATGGTGGATAACAACTAGGGATTGCAAGTATGAAGGAAGGGTTTTAGAATCAAGTGGTATGCACCTAGAGGTTTTAGAAACAAGTGACAGGCATGCGAAATATTGCAGGCAGGCACATGGGTATTGTAGGGAAACGTATCCACTTGTGTGCAAAATTACTAGTGAAGAACAAGAGCATGAGGGCAAATAGAAATAAGAGGAAGCAAGGCAAACATGGTGAACAAAGGTCTGTACAATTTGAAATCCTAGTGGGTAATTCCAAATTTTTATTAAAAATCCTAGATGAATAGTCTGCCAAAAAATGGAGGATTACAAAACTGGAGGATGTTGAAAATGGTCTGAAAAATAGCCTATGTTGTGGTGTTACACCAAAACCTGTAGATATTAGTAAGCTTCCAAACCTGGCATCTTCACTTCGAATGGGTGGTTGGTTCCGTGTTCCTAGGGTGGTGGTTAGTCCACAAGATCAATTCTCAAAGGTGCTGTGGTTAGTCCAACAACCCCCACCCACCTCACTGTCCCCTTCGAGTTAACTTGGGGGAGTTGAACATGGGTTGAGGCTCTGATATCATTGTTAGGCCAGGAAATGGACTGCAAAAGTGAAATGAAAATAAAAACCCAAAGTTCTATTCATCAAAATGAGATGCAAAGTACATGTTTATCTACATTATATGACCATTTAGTTCATCTCCAAGGTGATTGTTCAGTTCATCTTTAGGATGATTGTACAGATTCTTCAAGAAAACAAATGATTATTACACTTATATACTATAACCTAGGATTATGTACACAATATTACATATTTGTTCATCATTGAACTGCCCTTTTTTTGTTTGGTTCAATAATTGGTATCAAGTTACCTTCCACCAGAAGTTCTAACCAGCTCTTTCCTTTAGCCATTCTTATTCCCTCTATAAGCATAGTTTTTGGGAGGTAGAGAAAAATCAGAAATCTGGAGTTTTAAAGAAATTCAGAAAAAATTCTATGGGAATTGAAAAGTCTGGACTGAATTGGAGAAATCTGGTCAGTCGAAAAAATCCAGATCCAGTCAGATTTGAACAGAATCTATTCAGATTTGGTAATCATGCTTTAAGAGAGCCATTTCTTCTTCATTATTATTTGTATCCATCCCCATTTGGACTGAAAACAAAAACAAAGACTGTTCATTGTAATCTCTATAATCCTCTCCTCTTGTTAATCTTGGATCTTCTTTCACAGCTCCATCAATGTTGAGCTCAACCCAATCTTTAGGAGGTGTCATCCACACATTCTTAAACTTTTTCAGCCTATTTCCACCAATCCTATTACTGGGTGAAATTAGTAATACTGTAAATTGTTAATTATGTAGTAATTTTATATTCTGGTCAATTAGTTTGTGATTTGAGTTATACTTGGATTTGTCAGGTAAAGTTCAGTGAATTTGTTTCAAAACACATTGGTGAGATGGAGGGTATACTATTAGAAGCAGAGACAGGAGATTTTCTTGGGAAACATAGAGGATTCTGGTTCTACACAATTGGGCAACGCCAAGGACTCCGTCTTCCTGGAGGGCCCTGGTAAGAATTGTCAATATTGAGAGATTTTTCAATTAGTGTTGTTTCTATGAGGTATGAGGAAATACTGAAATGTTTATTTGATGAATATTTCCAAAGATGTTTTTGCGTACTCTAGTTTGATGTAAATTATAAGTCCTTTCATGTTCAACTATCACCTAAATATTTCCGAATGGTTTTTTCTTATAGTTTTCTAGTTTCAGATGGCAAACAAAATTTAAATTGCTCACAGTACATGGTAGGAAGAAACTATGCATAATAAAGGCTATTAATGAAATTGCTACTTGAAGTTTTCTATGAAGCCATCACTGAATAAGGTGTTGAGTCGAGTTTTCAGTCAATCAGTCAGTCATGTTAATGCACTGAACCTAACTAGTAATAATTGGCTTTTATTGGTTGTGATATAGAGGTGCCTTCTGATCAACAGACCCCTTGAACCTTAATCATATTTATTTCTGTTTTTGTTTTTATCTATTGACCTATCTTATTTCATTTATTATTTATTCAATATGTGAATACTTAAATATTTTCTGTATATAGTACGTACCTATCTTGTGCAAGCCATATATGAGATACACATACACTGAGATGGCGAGATAAAAATAATAAGTGTAAATTAATGCAAAGCTGATGTAGGTTGGGTTGTGTGATGGTTATTTGGGAGATCGTTTAGTTGGAATTACTCAAAAATTTCTAAAGGTAGAGGGAGAATCCAGAACTGTTTGGTGATTTGGTTGGAATTACTAAGAAATTTTTAGTAAGAAAAGGGAGAAGCCAGAACTGATGGGTGTTGAATCTTCATCTTCTCTGAGTAAGGAGGTTTTAGGGTGTATGGTATACTCATTTTGTGCCTTGGGTTGTGAAAGTGGTATGTGGAGGCATATAAGTGAGCGACTCTCTGATATGAATGACCATGACATGCTTCTGGTCATGTTAGGTGTACTGAGTGGAAGTTATGCTTCTCATAACCAAAATTTCTTGGCATCTTAAGTACTTATCTTTCTGCCCTTCCTTAGTTTGGGAACTTGAGGTTAACCATAGGGGAAATGGACACCACCTCACCTCTAGGTTGTAAGTGAATGGTGTTTATAAAATATTTTACTTATGTTAAGATATTATGATTGAACATCCTGGAATTCAAAGCTGATAGTTGATACACAAAATTGTTTCTTTAGCACCTAGTCCAATCTGCAAGATTACTCCAGGGACTTGACAAACAAAACCACATCTATCCTGCAGTAGAGGTCAAGATGGTTTGTACACAAACTACTTCCAGAGATGTCACAGTTGCTTCAGCCTTATTATGCTCTTGCTGGCCAAAATCATAACATACACAAGTAGTGAAGTGGACACAGTTACAGAATTATAAAACACAGCTCAAAATCAAGTTCTTGTTATGGTTGGTATTACATAAGAAGGCCTACATTGTCGACAATCTGCAAAAAAGAGGTATGATTGGGTGTAACATTTGCCATAACTGCAATATGAATGCTGCCACCAATCCTCACCTCTTCAACTGTGCTGCCTGAATATGGTACCCCTTTGCCTCATGCTTCATTATGGGAAGCTTCCAACCTCATAGCATAAACTAACTGATATGCAAGTGGATCAACACTGATACGAGAATGGTCTTCTTAGGGTTTATCATTTGGCACATATGGAAAGAACAAAATAACAGAATCTTTGAGAGCACAAAATAAAATCCCAAGGACCCAATTTGGTGAACTAAAAGAAAAATCAAAGCACAGGAATTACCTAGACCAAAGCTTCTCCTTAAAGATTAGACACCTCTTGTATATATGATCTTTCCTATTTTCCATGGTGTTTTTGGGACAGGGACGAAAGGAAACACAGAGACCCAGTTCGGGGTCAACAGGGAGTGAGAGACCTTTTTCTGGGGTATGGCAATTAAACAATAAAAAAATTATAAAATAGAGGAAATTCAGTTTTTGATAATACATATGTGTTGTACCCAAAATATTTTTTTTGGCATTCTGTATAAATTGAGCTAAATCTTGTTAAAATGCCGTTAAAAGTCTGTTTTAGGTGAAACCAAACATAGGGTCTTTGTGGGTTTTTGTCAAGGAACACATGCAAAATTCTGAAAATTTGAAAATCAGGGTTTTACGCCCCTATTTTCAGGGAAACCCCTGAAAATAGGACCTTCCCAGAAATGATTGAAAATGATTTTGATAGAATTAAAAGGCTTCACGATCACATTGGTCAAGTCAGAATTATCAAAAGACACGTTTTACTCTGGTGGGTCTATTTCTATTTTTCAGGAACAAAGTTAGGAGCTCCGCAGCCATTAATGGCAGACTGGCCAGTACCGGGTGTTGAAAGCTAAGCTTCAAAAGCTTCAACGACACAACCATGGCGAAAAAGATCTAAAATGATGCTGTTTGATGAAGGAGATTCCTGAAACCGAAAAATGTCAAAATTTGACCAACTCTGGAAATGTTATGAAGGAGAGACAAGTTCGCAAATGCTGAAATGAGCCTTTTTCAAGCAGGGGCGCCCATGATCTTTAAAGGTCAAATGCAGTCTGTTGAATCATCCAAGGCAGCCATCCTCAGCGTTTGCTTGCTGGCTCGACAACGAAACAAACAGCTAGATCATCTGATGAGTTGATCATAAGCAGTTGTTGATGAAGCGAAAAGAGGCAGTTGACGAAATATCAAGAAATGGCTGTCGAAAGTGAAGATCAAAGAAAACAAGAGCCTTTTCCAAAGAAAGGCGCCCTTCTTTATGGACCTCTAGATGCTGACAAATGACCAAAGGCTTCCTAGGACAATCTTCTCAGCCTAGGTAGATCTCAGCAACGCAACTGCAAGCATAGGCATCTGACGAGGCTGTCAACAAATAATCAAGATCAAACTAGGCAACTTTTCAGATGAAGATAACTATGCTGAAGGACAAAAGTGCCCTTTTCAATGAGGGGCGCCCTTGAATAAAGGAATCCTAGAATGATTTTTGAGTTTTCCAACTCCAGTCATCTTTGGCGAAACGGAGCTGGCTACCTGGCGAGATATCAAGCGAGATCATCTGATTCTCCGATCAACGAGAAATCCAGATCAAAGCACGAGAGGTCATTTCAAAAGGATAAAGAATGAAGATTGAAAATCCACCAAGGCAAAAGCAAAAGCGCCCTTTCTTTTGAAGCCCTGAACTCAACTTTTTGTCATCATGTCTCCCAGGCACTTCTCTTCAGGTTGGATCCATCTCAACAACGAATGTGCCAGCAACAGCTCAGGATCAACAGATCAAGCTAGATTCAGGATCAAACTGAGGTCATTTAAGAGAGAAAATAATAAAAAACTTGCAAAACTCAAAAGGGACGCCTAGAAGAAGTCAAAGGCCAAGTTGTTGACTAAAGTCAAGATATTTTGAGATAAACTTGGCCAACTCACTCCACGATCAGTGGAAATCACCTTTTTGAATTTCAGATCAAGCCAAAACAACTTTTGATCATGAGTTAAGTCCCCAAATTTGTGGATCTAAGGCTTGAGTCTATGTAATCAAGGTATAGGCATCCCACTTCATTATTTCATTGCAGGTTGATGATCAAGAACAGCCATAAGCTCTAAAGGATGCCATTTACAGATTTGGCCAAGGTTTTCATCTGTTCTTCGATATTTCTTGCAGATCTGAAGCAGAAGAAGATTACTAATCTGAGGTTGGATTCAGAGACAGATTTTCTTAGGGAGTCAGATAAAAACTTCCAATCCATCTTCTGTCTACTTCCTCTCTTCTTGTCTTAGGTTTTCTTGCATGTCACACAAAGCAGCAGGCTATATCAGATCTGATCAATTGGGTAGATTCAACATAATTTTCCAGTGAAACCCATCTCGTCAGATTTTCTAGAATCAACAAACTTGCTGCCCCTATTTTTGGGGGTTTTTCCCAAAAAGTTTTAGAATCAAAATTCTGAGGAACTGGGCTTGTTCAGTATTGAAGCACGAACAAAACCCATGTGCCAGACTTTTTGCGGAAAAATACTTCTCGGCAGGGCGCTATTTTCAGGGGTTTTTCAGAAGTTGTCTGAACACATCTGTGTTTACAGTCAACAGGCGAGTTCTTCTTCACAGAATGACAATTTGGCGTCCTTGGGCTCCAATCGAACAACCAGACCTTGCATCAGCAACTCTCCAACCAGATCTTACACACATTGCTGGAGAGCAAACAGACATCATCAACAGTCTGCGGATCTTTATCTTTGAAAAGAATACATCTCCCGCTCAATGGAGAGCTGCAACAATTACTCTGGATGAAGAAGAAAGAAAGGCTGATCTTGCAGCAGAAAGACTAATATTACCACCTCCTGCGTGGCAGTAAGCACCTTGGCTTGCCAGCTGCGAAGAGGTCATTCCAAGCACGGAGCCGCCAAAGTTACCAAGAGCAATAGCTTGTGCAAGAAGAGATGTTGTGTCATCAAAGCATTGACTATCTGGAAACGAAAGAA
This sequence comes from Sequoia sempervirens, assembly GCA_007258455.2. Classification (NCBI taxonomy): domain Eukaryota; kingdom Viridiplantae; phylum Streptophyta; class Pinopsida; order Cupressales; family Cupressaceae; genus Sequoia; species Sequoia sempervirens. Next base: position 2,407 of record VDFB02054048.1, on the reverse strand, counting down.
GTCAACACATGGATCAAGGAGCTGTTGACCAGAAATGGTGAAGTGTGAAAAGACACCTAGGAAGGACGTCCTACCTTCCAATTGGCATTTATGATACTTGAAGTTGACTTGATGCCTCATTCCAAGTCAACTCAAGAAGGCATTAAATGTAGTTGGAGTTAACTTGATGTCCTTTCCAAGTTACTCCATATCCCTTAAATCGTGCATTAGCAGATCCCACTGATTAAGGATGTCTAATCGGCTTCCATAATTTGTGGATCTTAGATCTCCACTAAATGTGGATGTCTATTTTGGAGGGATACTTACATTAAAGTTCACCTTTAGTTTCCTTTTAGTCAACTGAAGTAGTTTCCAGTTGACTCTTTGTTTACTTTCAGTTAACTGAAGTAGTTTTCTAGTTAACTGCTTGTTCCCCCTTCTTAGGAATAAATCTTGCTAATTGATTGGCAAGAACTCATTGTTAACTCAAGGAGATTTTGGGGTTGCCCACTCCTTTGAGTTCTATAAATAAGAGCCTTGGGCTCATTGTTTGTTTAACTTTTACTTGCTATGCAAAATTGCTGCGCCATTGTTGCCAACAACTTTGAAAGCGAATATTTGTTTACTCTTGGATGAGAGTTCGTTGGTTGATCATAATTGTGCATGATTTTGTGCCTTTGCTATCCCAACCTTTGTAATTTGTTGATGAAGCTTGAAGAAGAATATCATAAGGCGCTTGCATTTTGATCTACCTATTTGAGTTATTTCACGTCTTGTATCAAATAGCTTGTTGTTTCATTTCCCTCCTTGGATAGGGGTTCCTCCTCCTTGGATATTTGTCATTGACAGTTATCGTTTGTTGTTGTTTAATGTATTGTCCTTCAACCTATACTTTGGATAGGGGTTCCTCCTCCTTAGCAAGTTTGTCGGCCAAGACATCGTCAATTTGTTGTTTCTTGTAAACCGTTTCCTAGCCCATACCTCGGATAGGGGTTCCTCCTCCTTGGCAGGTCTCAGATCCAGTTTACCGTAAAGAGTGTTTGCTTGTACCAACCTTATCTCGACATATATCCGAGAGTTCAGAGCCTCGGTCATATTCTTAGGAGACGGCGAATTCAGGTGATCCAACCAATCCATTCCCGCTCCTATACCCTCATGCTCTGTTTACCTTGAAGGTATTGGATAGATTAAAAGCTAGAATAGTCATAGGATAGATTAAAAGCTAGAATAGTTGTAGTTAAGATCTGCAGAAACCAGAGAAAAAGCTTAGCTGCGGCGCATTGTGTTTGTGCACCCTTGTCTACCGTTGAAGTACAAAAATATAGGAACCTTAGTTTACCTTTCCCTTCCTTACGCATTGCTTTCAGCAGAGAGGGACTTCTCCTCTTTAAATAACGAAGAAGTGTTGCAAAACATTTGAAATAGCTGAACGTTTACAATCAGCACTCTAGAGGTGCTAATTTAAATGCCAACAATATGATAAGCCATTCACCATATTAATTAGATAACCATATTACATACATTAGGGCTGAATTGAGAATTTATGAAAGTCCACATCAAAAATAACGAAATTTCATTGTTTTCATTTGAGTTCTCAGGAAGAAATTTGTTAAGGATGTGAATAATATTTGTTATTACTATATACTTGGATTTGATAGTGTTGTTTCTTTGAGGTGGAAAACAGTATTTAATAGTCTAGTTTTTGTACCATGTGGTTTCTATGGATTTGCATATGAAGTGCTCTTGAATAAGCTTATATCAGTTAAGTTTTATGCTAATTCTACCAAGGTCTTGGTCACAATTCCTTTTTGAATTGAGACTTTGATATTCAATAAGATTTCATAAAATGAATGAAAGATACACAAGAAAGAAAATCATCTTCTAGTACCTTAATAAGGGATTTCATTTTTGAAATGACTAATTGTAGAAATATTCGCTTTCTGTATAATTGTATGAGCTGTTAAAAGAAGGTTTGAATTAGAATCACAAATATTTTATTTGGCTATTTTCTGTGAGTATTCCCATAAAGAAATATTGGAATGATTGGTTCTTTCTTAAATAGGAATGACATATTGATATACGAAATGCAATAATACAAAATAAATCTTCCGCACAATGATACAATAATTAGTTAGCCTCCACCAAAATTTTAAGTAAATTCTATAGGTATCAGCTTTAATACAAAAATAATGTCATGCGCTTGCCATAAAAAGAATCACATGTATGTTTCACAGCGTTTCCAAGACGGGGACGGTGGGACTGCAAGGGATGCATTTCGAGGATGGCAGTCTGAGGGCCAGTTTTTGGGGACGGCGGGGGGACGGCAATATATATATATATATCGAGAGAGAGAGAGAGAGAGAGAGAGAGAGAGAGAGAGAGAGAGAGAGAGAGATATCTACAAGATAATAACACCAGTATAACAGCA
>VDFB02054047.1:0-48186 GCA_007258455.2 Sequoia sempervirens | reverse complement strand
CAAAGCCTGAAGTGAACGAGTGCAAAGTCTGTAGAGGCTCTCATGTCGAACTCCAATCACCCAAGCAGTCTTGATACTTGAGTTCTTCGGCCATGCAAGAACTTTACCTTCTGAGAATGCAACTTGGTACCCCTTGTCCTCCAAGGCTGAGATAGAGACAAGGTTTTGCTTGATACCCAGAACAAATAGCACATCACTCAACTGTAAAGAGATGTCGGAATCTAGGTGAAGAGAGGAGGTCCTAACTCCTTTCACAGAATAACTTGCATCATCACCAATAATGACGTGAACACTAGAATCTCTCTCCACCAAATCAAATAGATGCTCTCTAAATCCAGTGATGTGGCGAGAGGCACCACTATCAATCAACCAAGTATTGTTGTCGGTAGGCACAGTGCTTGATAAAGCGAATAGAATAGAAAACCACTTGAATCCTTTTGCGGAGAGATCTCACCCACATCTGCAATTGAAGCCTACTACTTAGGTCTAGATGGGCAATCCTTTGCATAGTGACCAAACTTGTCACATCTAAAACATTGAATGCAAGAAAGGTCCTTCTTAGATGTAGGGGCTCCATCAGATCCTTTATCTCTATTCCTCTTGAAGTAACCTTTCTTCCTTTCTTTTCCTTTCTTCTTCGAGGATTGAGCGGCAAGAACATGAATGTCTTCATTTGTAGAGCTTTGTCCAATGCCTCTCACTGCCAACCTTGACTCTTCTTGAATACAATCCGCCCTCAAACGATCAAACTTAGGAAGTTTTGATCTCCCACTGATTCCTTGAATGAATGGCTCCCAAGATGGAGGAAGACCATTAAGAGCCAACATAGCCAAATCCTTATCATCCCCCAAATACCCAATGGTAGAGAGTTGATCTCTCAACTCAACGATCTTCATGAAGAATGTGATGACGGAATCTCCTTTCGCCATCTTGATATGATGAAGTTGTTGCTTTAATGCAAGAGCTCAACTTGTGTTATTAATCTCATACATCTCCTCCAAAGTCTTGAATATCTCCCTTGTTGTTTTCAACTTGGAGATGATTGCCACAATGTGGTCTTTCACAGCATCAACCAACATCTTTTTCGCTTTAGTGCCATTCCTCTTCCATTGTGACTTCTCATTCTCATCAGTTGGTTTGGGAACTTCGCCCTCCACGAACTCAACTAACTCATTTTCCTCCAAGGCGAGTATGACTCTAAACTTCCAAGATGTGAAGTTTGATGTGCCCTCAAGTCTATCTTCGATCTTGAGCCCATTCACCATCTTGACAATAAGATAGATGCAATCAAAGATGAGAATAAGAGTGGAGAGTAGCGCTGCTTGAATAAATCTAATCACAATCTTTCTTATACCTGCTCTGATAGCATGTTAGTTTTTATGATCAGATATAAAACTCATAATTTAATTCACAATCAGATACAATAACACAAAATATAGCCTGGGAAAACCTTCCACTTGAGGGAGAAAAACCTAGCAACAATATATCACTTATATATTGAATATCAAATCGGCCGAATAATAGCACCTCAACTCGATGCAAATACAGAATCAATTATATCTTCTTGTTGATGATAAACTCGGCCTTCTACAATGCTTCAATCTGCACTTGAAGTATTCGCACTTAACTGAACTCGAACTATGATGAATATGAATGATGATGATACAATGAAGAAGCATCAAATATATATACACATGCTAATGAAAAGACGCATCTCCTTAATTTTCATGTCGGCCTTCTCTAATAATCGTGTCTCCTTGACATATGAAGTTGGCCTCCAAAGATCATATCTCTTCAAGAAATCATGGTTCCAAGATGTCAGCCTTATTAACAATAATTAAATATTAATTTAAGTGTGATGATGAAGCACCTCTTCATCAATCGTTGCCTTAAAATTAAATAGCCGTTAGGCTATCATTTAATTTTTTCTTCATAGAACGATCTGGGCTGGAAGTAGAAGCCCGACGCTACCATGTAACATCAACAGTAAGTACAAAAAAAATTATGCACTTTTAAAAAAACCACATAAAAATGTTACCATATGAGTGAGAACGGATCCTCAGAAATTCCCAAAACGAGAACGGCTCAACAACTCTGAAAATATGCAATTTCTAAAAAACTTGGGCACCAAAATCAAAAACGAATTATACCACTTTGAAGAGGGTGAATTTTTACCCCAAATCAAAAAAAATTGCTCAAAAAAAGGAGCTTGTATGATCGAGATATGCCCTTCCAAAGTTGGATTACAAAATCAAAATTGTTGATGGAGCAGGGGGGTAGATTGGAGCGACCTGCTGACAGTCGTTTGGCCGTCAAATTTAAGACAATGAATTATGACGATCCTCTAGATGTCAAATTTAATTGAGTGTCAGATGACAATCATTTGGCTGTCGAATTTAACACAAAGTTTTCTGATAGACATTTGGCCATCAAATTTAAGATAGTCGTGCAAAAAAAGCTATTTTTTTCCCTGCACAAAAATATGAAGTATTATATATGAAAATAGGGGTTTTGGGGCCTTTTGAATTCAATGGAAGGGTTTATTTTGACCCCAAAGCTCCAAAATTGTAGCTACCTTCTGGATTTGGCAACCACATTTCAACTTCAAACTCTCATAGATCTGACCTCATATGTCTGATTTTGACAAAACAAAAGGCAAAACTAACTTTCTCAAACCATTTGATCTCAATAGTGAGCTCAGATTTGCACTAGAAAACTTCGATTTGAACCTGCAATATAAAGCCACAAAGAGGAAACCCTCAAATCTAGTAATTTTTCAAGTTTTTTTTATTCTCCAAGTCATCATTCGATGCAAGAGACGAGCATACTCAACTTTTCAAGATTTACCAAGATCTCTCAATAAAGACTAACAAGAAGCAATCCCACAAGCTCTAATACTATGTAAGAGTTGGTATAGAATAACTCTACACCATGCAAGATTTGGCTAAAGATTATAGCCACCCAAGATCTAGGCACTTCATGAAAGCACAAGAGAGATCAATATGCAATGCTCAAGATTGTAATGGAATTGATTATACAAGAATATGTTAATTTACACATGAGACCACCTAGTTATATAGCCAAGGTGAGACATAGGATTAAATAAGATTATGACAAGTGTCTTAATCCTACATCATGTGACAACTTATCACAACTACCTAGGACACATGTGTTATAAGTCAAAAGATAAGATAAGATCTAATGACAACTAACACCTTCTAGAAAAATTCCTTCCTAGGACCTAAGTAAACTTAACATGTAAATAAGTCCCCTAAGTCCCCTAGTAATGAATTAACTAGGTACAAGACTTTATTTACACCAAAAAAATGTACCCAAGGAAGGTGAACTAAAATTAGCTAAAATTGCAAATTATTTGGGTGGGGAAAAAGTAGTAAACATTGCAAAAAAAACTCAAGGAATATGAAGAACTATTTTCAAGAGCTTTGACTTTAATAAGGCATAAAGGAAGGGCCTTAATGAGTATTCCAATTAAAAGATAATGCCAAACCACAAAAGTAGAGGCCAGCCATTTAAATCCAAATTTAAAAATAAAAGTGAAACGTGAAATAGATAGAATGTTTGCCAAAGAAATCATTAACCGGTAGAGAATGCAGAATGGATCAGTCCCATGGTGATACAAAATAAAAAGACAAGTGAGATAAGGATATGTGTGAATTTTTGAGAACTCAATAAAACATAAATTTATGCCCTATTTCCAACTCCCGTTACAAAAGAGGTACTGGAAAATGTTGTCAATAAAGAAGTTTATTCATTTACCAATGGTTTTCAAGGTATCACAAGGTGAAGATTAAGGAAGGAGCTCAGACTAAGACCACATTTGTAATTGAATGGGAATCATTCACATATATAGTAATGCCATTTGGATTAAAGAATGCACCCACAATTTTTGGAAAAATTATGGTAAATGCTTTCAAAGATTTTATTCATGACTTCTTAGAAGCATATTTCAATGATTGGACAACCTATGGAATGTTGAAAAATCATTTCTAGGCATTAAGATTGATGTTTGAAAGATGACATAGCTTCTATATCACTCTAAATTTAAAGAAATGCATGTATGCTATGCCATTAGGCAGACTAATAGAACATAGTATTTCCAAAGAAAGAATGATGATAGACCCCCTTAAAATTGCCATAATTTTGAACTTACCCCCTCCAAGAAATGTATCAAAAACAAGAACATTTTAGTTTTTACAGATATGCAAGTTCATTAAAAACTATGTAGCCATTTTTGGACCAATTGAAGAACTTCTAACGAAGAAAAACAATAAGAAATTCAAGTGGCTAGATAAATGTCAAAAATTGTTTTAGCTATTGAAAAATAAGATAGCAACAGCTCCCATATTGATATTTTCAGATTGGACCCAGCCATTTCACATGCATGTACATGCATCGGTACAGTGATAGGTGTAGTATTAACACAACCAAGAGGAAGGAAAGACCATCCAGTTGCATTTGCAAGTAAGAAACTTGTGGTAGCTGAGAGAAACTATACTACAAACGAGAGGGCACTAGCAATGGTGTTTTCTTTACAAAAATTTAGACATTATCTTTTGGGAGCACCATTTACTTTCTAGACCAATCATGATCTGCTTAAGTACCTTATGAACAAACCGATGATATGTGGCCACATATGTTGATGGCTAATGTTGTTCCAAAAATTCAATTTTAATATCATGGTCAAACTAGGTAAATCCAATCAAGGACTGGATTAACTATCTAGGATTGAAAATGGCAACGAGGTCAAAATGAAGATGATTTTTCAAGCACACATATATTCAGCATAAATGCACTACCAAATGAATTGAAAGATATTGCTGAGCTACTATCTACCTATAAGTTCCCAAAGAAATGTAGTAGAGAAAACAAGAGAAGGCTTACTACAAAACCCCTCCCATACACTATAATTAGTGGAGAACTATTTATTTTAGGAAAAGATGAAGTTTTGCAAAGAGTAGTATGCAACATGAAAGAGAACACATCTACAAGAAGCTCATGAAGACATTTCTGTTGGAAATAATTCTACTGATGGTACAGGAAGGAAGGTTTTACTAGCTGGATTTTGGTGGCCTGCATTATTTAAAGATGCTAATAAGTATACTCGAACATGTGATGTTTGTCAAAGAATTGGCAATCCAACTACAAGAGATGTAATGTCATTACGACTGGTATTAGCTATGGAACCATTTGAAAGATGCACTATTGATTTTATAGCTCCAATCAGTCCTCCTACTCAAAAGACCTACGCTTGCTTTACTATAACTGGTATTAAATATCTGGCTAGCTAGGCAGAAGCAGAACCAACAGAGGATTGCACTACATAAACAATAGCATAGTCTATATACAAGAATATCGTCCCAAGGTTTGGATGCTCATTAAACATTACAAGTGATTAAGGAAAACATTTTGTAAACAAAACAATTAAAGAACTCCTAGAAACATTTATGATCAATCATAGTACACCTTACCATTCACAATCAAATGAAGCAAGTGAATCATTCAATAAGATCTTGGGTAAGGCACTCACAAAGGTTTGTGATAGTGAGACATAAAACTGGGATCAGAAGATACCTGCAGTATTTTGGGCCTACCACACAATCTATAAAGGGTTGATAAAGTATTGATCATTTCAATTAGTTTATGGATCGGATGCAGCATTGCCAACAGAATAATAGTTCCTAATCTAAGATTGGCAGTAACCACAAGGTTGAATGAAGAAGAATTTATCAAAGAAAGGTTACTAGAACTAGAGAAGTTAAGTGAGAACTGGTTAACTACAATATGTGACCAAATGCAAGAAGAAGAAAACAAAAGGCATGGCATGACCACAACATTAAAACTAAGCAATTGGAACCAAGAGATACAACATCAATATATGACAATAAGTGAAATGATAACTGATATTCGATATTTACAAAGGAGATGAAAGCTCCTTAAATAATACAATGCAGGACGATGTTTCTAAAATGAAACAAACGTTAACAAAAGCAAAGAACAAAAAGTTACTAAAAGCTAACAAAAGCGCACAAGATTAACTGAAAGCAAACTACTAACTAACTAAAGGCTAAGATGACCATTAAATAATACAAAAATACTTTAATACCCTCCCTTAATGGTCATTCTACTAACTACACCAAGCTTATCCCGAAATTTTACAAATTTAATTGATTGAGAGACTTGGTGGGAATGTCCACAGTTTGATCCTTAGTTGGAACATACTACAACATCACAAAGCCATCTTCAACAAGCTGTCTAATGAAGTGAAAGTGAAGCTCAAAATGCTTGGTTCACTCGTGGAAGACCGAATTCTTAGCAAGTTTGAGGACCCCTTGATTATCACAAAACAGGGATGAAGGCCCTGCTTGAGAAATCTACATGTCAACAAGCATCCTTTGAAGCCATACTGCCTCACACTGCCTTAGTTGTTCCCCGATACTCTGCTTCAGTTGAGAATAGAGCAACTGACTATTGCTTCTTGCTTGTCCATGTGATTGCACTTGTACCAAGACTGAAAACATACCCAAAAGTGGACTTCCTGTCATCTATTGAACCTGCCCAATTTGAGTCTGTAAAGCCAACCAGTCTAGGATCTTTGCATCTGCTATACAGAATGCCAAAGTGAAATGTCCCTTTGACATATTGCAATACACGTTTCACGGCAACCCAGTGTTCCACCTTAGGAGCAGTCATGAAACGAGAAATGTAACTCACAGCAAAACTAAGATCAGGTCTAGTGCCAATAAGATAGACGAGGCTACCCAGAAGTTGCCTGAACGTAGACTCATTCACCACTGGTGAGTCTGATTTGGCTGAAAGTTTCAGCCCCTTCTCCATAGGAGTGGATGAGATTTTGCAATCTTCCATCCTAAAATTTTCAAGCAAACTCCTAGCATACTTCGACTGAGAAATGAAAATATTACCACTTGTCTTCCAAACTTCTACACCAAGACAATAGTGTAGGAGACCCAAGTCCGTCATCTCAAAGCCTAACACAAATTTAACTTGATTTGTTCAATCAAATGTAACCTATTGCCAGTAACAATGATATCATCCACATAGATGACAAGAAGGATGATATCATTGCCAATGTTCTTGACATACAAATTTGCATCTGAGGGACTCCTGTGAAACCCCTGTGCAACCAAATACTTGTCAAACATCAAGTACCATGCCTTGGGTGCCTACTTGAGGCCATAAAGAGCCTTTTGTAATCTGCATACCTTGGGCTCCTGTCTTGCAACCTTAAAACCAGGAGGTTGCATCATGTATACCTCCTCCTCCAAATCTCCATTGAGGAGGGCACTCTTCACGTCCATCTGATGGACCTTCTAGCCAAGCTATGTTGCCATGGCTAGGACAAGTCAGATGGTGCTCATCTTTGCTATGGGAGCAAAGGCTTCCTCATAATCAGTACCTTCTCTCTGCAAGAATCCCTTAGCCACCAACCGAGCCTTGTATTTATCCAATGTTCCATCAGCCTTGTATTTGACCTTGTAGATCCATTTGCAGCCAATGGGTTTCTTCCTTGGTGGAAGATCTAACAAAACCCATGTGTTGTTCTTCAAAAGACTATGATGCTCAAAATCCATAGCCTTTTCCCATTTAGGTTTACCCTTGGCCTTTGAATACTACCGGGGCTCATAAACACTCTGAATGTTGGCCATAAGAGAAAATTTCAATGTGTTCTTTTTGCTCTTGCCCCTAGACGATCATCCCTCAACGAGTTCATCATCATGAACATCGCCAATGAGCTTCGCCCACCACTTAGGACAAGGAGGAGAAGAATCATCTTCCAAATCAAAATGAGCATCATCATGACTTGGCCTACCTGGAATAATACCATCCATATTATTCTGAGAAAAATATGTTGATACAGAATCATGCCTAGGAGATTCCACAATGTTAGAGTCATCAGAGTTCAACCCTGCTGATAGAGGATCTTGTCTGGGAGATTCTAGAATGTTTGAAGCATCAAAATCCCTCCCTTCAGGTGGAGCTACTGAAAGCTTAGCACCCAAATCCTTGGTCTTCAGAGGCGGATTGTCAGGACTCTTGATGGGAGAAGGGAGCAAAAAGGGCCCACCTTCCTCATCGAACACAACATCCCTACTGAAAGTCAAATGGCCAGTGGCCACATCAATCAACCGATAGGCCTTGTGATCATCACTGTATCCTATTAGCATTAACTTCTGGCTCTTGGAATCCAGCTTGGTTCTCTTAGCATTTGGAATCCAAACATATGCAGTTGAACCAAAAACCTTGAGGTGGGTGATCTGTGGTTTCCTCCCAAACCAAGCTTCCTCTGGGGTCATCTTCTTAACGGCCTGTGTGGGAGACTGGTTAAGAAGGTATATTGCAATATATATTGCCTTAGCCCAAAATTTCTTGGGAACATTCTTGTTCTCCAACATACAACAGGCCATCTCTGTGATGGTACAATTCCTCCACTCAACAATATCATTCTGTTGAGGGGTATAGGATGTGGTAAGTTGGCGCCTAATACCATGTTGTGCACAAAATTCGGTAAATTGATAGGAACAAAACTCACCACCATTATCTGTCCTAAGAGTGATGATTTGATATCCAGACTCTTTTTCAACTAATGCTTTAAACTTCTTAAATTCATGAAATACTTGTTACTTTGCCTTGAGAAAATACACCCACATTTTTCTACTAAAATCATCAACAAACAAGAGAAAATACCTGGTACCAGTGACCGATGCGGTATTCATTGGTCCATAAATGTCTGCATGAACCAACTGTAGCACCTTGGATGCTCTCCAAGAGTTTCCATCTAAAAATGGAGTACGATGTTGCTTCCCTGCTTGGCAAGCTCCGCAAATACCATGTGTCTGCTACTAAATCTCAAGTAAGCCTTCTACCAACTTCTCTCGAGCCAACTAAGAGAGGTAGGCAATATTGAGATGCCTATATCATTAATGCCAAAGAGTGTTGACGGATGAACTCCGCACAACCAACACATGCTCCAAAGGATCCCATGTATCAAGCAGTCGATACAAACCATGATCCTCGAGCCCAACTGCCACTATTTTTTTGGACTCCTTATCAACAATTTGACACTTGTGTGAATTGAAAATGATGTCCAACTTTGGACTGTCTCATAATCTGACTCATAGAGAGCAGATTAAGCACCATGCCCCGCACATAGTATACATAGAAAAATATTAAATTTCTTCCACCAGATGTGATCTAGACGTTGCCCTTGTCGACAACTGTATACTCTTCGCCACCACCAAAGATAACAAAATCAGAGCAAGCCATATATTTCGTGAACCAATCTCTCTTGTTTGTAAATTGTCGAGAGGTTCCATAATTGATGTACCATGTAGATGATTTGACACGATCTGCTGGTCGTTTGGCCATTAATGCATAAGAGGTAGACACTTGGTCATATTGCATAAATGCCAACCCTCTTGTTTTCCAAGGGCACGAAAAATGAGGTAAAGCCTTGTGATCAGCAAAAACTCTTCAAAAAAACTTCTTTTCATAAAAAAAAACCAACAAAACTGCAAGAAATCCTAGCAACAGTCTTCTGCTTGTGAAAATGAGAAATCTTGAAAAATGAAAACCCTAGCCTAGAGTAGAAATCTTCAAAAAATGCGATTTTGAGGAAGACCCGTGATTTTCCTTCAAAAATCGCAAAAAAACTTTTGAAAAATAATGTCAGAAACTCTTAGTCACACACTCAAAAACAATCATACATTGCAAAGATAAAAATGTGCTCAGGCACAACACGAAGATATGCGGAGAAACCTCTTCTTTTTTTTTTTGTAGGAAATGCAAAGAAATTTTTGCAGGTCGTGATCCACAAACTCAAAAACAAGTCACACGTTTGAGAATTCTACGACTTCCAGAAACACAAAAAAATCTATGCTAGAAAAAACATCAAGAAAAATCGCAACCAAAACTAGCAAAGAGAATAGGCATGCACAAACTAGAGAAAATCCACAATTTTGTTCCAGAAAACCCTCGAAAAAGGTGTGCAAAAAAAAAAAAAGCGATTTTTGCCTTCAAAATGCTACAATTTTGACCTTGGGCTCCCACAATTTCTTCTGTAGTAAAATACCCTTGAATTTCCTTCTTTTGAAAATCCTCACAATTTTCAGGCAATACCCATGAAAATTCTTCACAATTTTTCAAAATGAAAAAAAAATTGATTTTTTTAGTTTTAAAAAACGGCTCTCAAAAATTCTAGAAATTCCTTCAATTTTTTATTTTTAAATTCGAGCCTAAGCTCTGATACCATGAAATAATAATTGATATTCGATATTTACAAAGGAGATGAAAGCTCCTTAAATAATACAATGCAGGACAATGTTTCTAAAAAGAAACAAACATTAACAAAAGCAAAGAACATAAAGTTACTAAAAGCTAACAGAAGCAAACAAGATTAACTGGAAGTAAACTACTGACTAACTAAAGGCTAAGATGACCATTAAATAATACAATAATACTATAATAATAAGTTCAAGAAACTAAGCAAACTAAAAATGTGATGGTTGGGATTTCATTGCATTTATCATATACAATCAATCACTGTGGTAAAATTGAAAATATTAACAAATGAATTATTATATGAGTGTGTTAATAGAGCTCAGCTAAAGCCTTAACACAAAGAAAATTAACTATAAGTCAAAATAAAACTTTGGATATACATTATTTATCATAGTCTATTACAACCAATACTTAGTGTACAAAGTAAGTTACCCTTTCAAAAAATACAAAAGCGATCAAAGGCTCAAACAACAATGAATTAAACCATAAGATTAACAAGAGGGTCAAAAAAACTATAAAAGGAGGTCAAGGCTAGTGGAAAACACCAAGTGCATGAGTGATTGCATAATAGCTAAGTAACAAGCTTCACAAAGGTTTGGAAACACAAGATCACAATTGGAACAAATCAAGCCATGGAAAGCATATTCACACCACAACACATTGACACCAAAGATATCAAGAGACAAATGTATAAATCACTTCCATGGAAGACCATGGAGAATGACCTGGAAGGAGACATTCTCAAACGTTCCTACTACCATCATGTATGTTAAATTCGTCCACAAATATGTTCATGTCAAATTAACATAAAGTAGACCATGTGGACTTTGCAAATGAGAGCCAAGCACTTAAAAATCCCACAACATGAGAATATTTTTCACAAAACAAAAATATTGGAAAGCTCAAATTGGACATTTAGGAAAACTTCCCAAATTTTAGCAACAATAACAAACGGATCTAGTTGGTGCTAAGCTACATTCATGGAGAATTCATGTACCTTGACAAACCATTGCTAATCACAAGGGATAATCAAAAGGGTTAAAAGGCTATGTGACAAGGGAGAAAAGCCCAAAAAAGTAGATAGCAAATCTGTCGCCGCATTAATAGGAGCAGCATTCAACAGGTGGTTCCTCACCATAAGCAAAATCTAAGATCCTAGATTGAGAAATGCCACAAGATGTATTTCATATAAAAAAAATCATACCAAAAGAGAAGATTCTACTCTAGCAACCTGTGTCCACATCGCCTATGAGATGGTCACCAACAGAAATAACTATGATCCTTATGAAACCCTAAGGGAGCAGTTCATGGACAATCTAGAGAAAACAAAGAAAAGCCATCATGAATTCAAGTATGGCTCACTAATAATTTATTTAGCATTATACTTTCTTGTAAATGCACATGGAGGTCAAACATCTCCATCCCAAACCAAATCAAGGAGATCATAAATGGATTCCTAGACATAACTATCCATGAATATGGATATGAGTCATTATTCTCTAAATTTCAAGCAAAATGCAACAGAGGAAAAGATTAAGCCATCAAGTGGTGCAAAAAGTGGACAATATGGTTGTCTTTGTTATAGATATAGATTATATTCATCTAGAAGCTATGGATCCACACACTTTCTTAACACCACCACTCCTATATCAAGCCACCCATCAAATATTAAAAAGAACAACACAATTTCTTACCTCCCATCCTTAAGACCCTACCGCAAAAAGGTTTGGAACCTGGTGTTTGTGTATTGATAAGAAAGTTAAAAAGGATGCTCAGGAAAAGATCTCCAAGAAGAAAGAAAAGAGCATAAAAGAAATGAGGGAAAAACAAGATCCTCCTCCAAAAGTTGTTGATGTTACTGAACAACAAAGCATTCAACCAGAAAAAGAAAAAGGAAAGAGGAGATCAAAATGTCTACAATCTCCTATTGGGAGCACACAACCACAAAAAGAGAAATTGGCAGCTTAGTAAGTAAAAAAACAACCGCAAAAATAAAAAAAGGAAAGAAAAGAAAACACGCAGAAGAGGAAATCCTCCAAATTGAAGCAACTCCTTCACCAACAAAGTCTCCAATAGAGGAAACTACAGAAACTCTACTACAAATGAGCTCAAAGAAGGAAACAAAAGAAAACAAGCAAAGCCGAAAAGGAAAAAACAAAAAGTACTCAAAAAAGTTAGTATAATATCACCTCAAAAGAGGAAGAAAAAACTCCAAAAGCAGCTATACCACAAAAAAGAACAAGAAACCTAGCGACAAAAGAGAAATCACAAGAACCTATACTAGACGAAGAAAAATTGCTTGTCTTAGGCCATTTGAAGTGGCCATCTTTTTGCCACCACAACCAACAAGGAAATTACAGTCAAAGTAATGATAAGCTTCATATCTACCAACCCATATTGTACGGACCAAATCTCCAAAGAATTTCCTATGGAACAAAGGACAATTTTACAAAATCAAGTGGCTGCAATAAGGGAAGAATCTTGTAAGATAGAAATCTCATTGAAGAGTAAAGCAAAAGAGGAGGTAGCCAAGGACCTAAACCTCTCACCAAAATGAAAATCCAAGTAAAAGCTCTTCAGGATCAAGAACCAAGAACAAAACGCCAAGTTGATACTTTGTCTATGAATCTTAAAAATGATAACCTCAAACAAAAGTTATATTAAAAGGTAGTTGTAGCACCTCAACATGCCTACAATACAATTATTTAGACCAAGCAACCACAAAAGAAAGAACTTAAGGACACCACCTTAACACCATATCCATTGCACGATACATCACAACATCCAGCAATTGAAAAAGAAGCACTAGTAGAAAGTTAGCAGAAGCAACAAGGAATTGAACAAATGGAACAAACTAAACAAGTACTAGAAACATTGAACACTATGACTAGGGATGGTCTTAAAAAATAAATAAGGGGAGACCAAGAAGCACAATTGAAAAATGAAAAAGAAACAAATAAGGAAACAGAAGATATTACAAAACAACTACTCACTCTAGCAAGATGACTAGCTAGTGACCTAATAAGCAAAATTAAGGAATATATAGCTTCATAGAAACGAGCAGCTACAATAGTTAAAATGAGCCCAAACATTTCCCAAGTGCTCCTAAACAGCAACAAATTGATTTCACTCAAATTTCACTACTCCAGAAGTTAGAGTTGAGTGCAGCACTTAGAACTAGTATGCAACAAGATTTGATGAACAAATGTGTCAACTTAGAAGAAGGTACAGATAAGGTGATTTTAGTTGGATTCTTCTACAAACACAAAAACACATTTGGAATAGGTAGTACAAAGTCTATTAGGTCGTATTAACAGTTGGGAAAAATTTGTGGTTAAGCGCAATGAGTGCTAAGTGGACCATTCGCTATCATGAGAGATGGGTTGTTGTGAACCACTACTCATGAAACATGGGTCAATAAGTTTGACTCTAAAACTACATGGTTGAATCCTGATAGCAATATCACAATTTGACACACTATGGAAAATACCTCCTACTTATCAATTGATGAGCTAAAGGGCTCTATAGCGAATGGTTCATAAGGCACTCATAAGGCACAACACTTGCCGAAGGTTTTGCAAATGGGGTTGCAAGCTAAGTGGGATTAACCTTGGGGGAAACTTTGTGGTTAAGCGCGCTTGATCTAGAGTAATACTGGGATGGGTGACCTCCCGGGAAGGCCCAGTGCTTCACCTCTGTGAGCATCACCTAGATGCAATGAGTGCTAAGTGGACCATTCGCTATCATGAGAGATGGGTTCTTGTGAACCTCTACTCATGAAACATGTATCAATGAGTTTGACTCTAAAACTACACGGTTGAATCCTGATAGCAATATCACAATTTGACATGTAGTGGAAAATACCTCATACTTATCAATTGATGAGCTAAAGGGGCTCTATAGTGAATGGTTCATAAGGCACAACACTTGCTGAAGGTTTTGCAAATTGGGTTGCACACTAAGTGGGATTAACCTTGGGGGAAACTCCGTGGTTAAGCGCACTTGATCTGGAGCAATGCTGGGATGGGTGACCTCCCGGGAAGGCCCGGTGCTTCACCTCTGTGAGCATCACCTAGATGCAATGAGTGCTAAGTGGACCATTCACTATCATGAGAGATGGATTCTTGTGAACTAGTACTCATGAAACATGGGTCAATGAGTTTGACTCTAAAACTACACGGTTGAATCCTGATAGCAATATCACAGTTGGGAGCAAGAAAAGAAAAATTAAAAGAACAAATAATCATTGATTATGGAAAAAGAAAAGATAAATTTCAATGCAACAAAATGGAGGAATGGTCAAAAAGATTTTGAAGTCAAAAAGCTAGAAGATAGCTGCAATGATGTATCCACATTATACCAATATTGCATGAATTAGCTGCAAATCACTATGTCACAAAAGGTTCAAATAGATAACCTAGAGACTCAGCTTCTACAACTCTCAAGGAACTACAATATCATGAATGAATTAGATAGGACACAACGACAACAATTGAGAAGCCTCCAATCACAACTCAATCAATTGAATGAAGAAAGAATGAAGTCAATAGCACAAATGAAGGAGTTGGAGTAAGAAGTAAATATCCATCTATCATTATTGTAGTCAGCTAAATACTCTAAGTAAATCCTATTGTAATCAGCAAAATAAAAAATTATTAGTTGATGTAATTGGCAAGTAGTTCCCAACAATTGTAGTGCCAGTTGTCGGCGCTTGGCAGTTCTCACCAACCGTCGGCTGTCCTATAAATATTATGTTTGTACACATGATCCAGGACCACAGCCATTAATATCCCGAGCATATTGTAATTGCCCATGAATGAATGGAAATACTCTCTAATTGTTGAGATGAATTACCTTGTTCATACTTATTGTTCACTCTGTATAATTCCCTGTTATAATCATTCCACTAGAATCAGCAGTAAACAATTGTTATCAAAGCTTCTCCAAGATATTAAGCAAACAATTCCTATATTGACAAAGCCAGCTACTTTGATCTCTATATAGAGATCATATATTGATACCTCTGAATGGGTACAACAAATTCAACATACTACGTTAACTTGGAAACATTCATATAAGCAAATCAAGAAGACTTATAAAAAAATATATTACCCTAACTAGGGATATCAACATATTGCCAAGATTTGAAGGAAGATTTTGATACCTAAGAACCCAGCATTAGCAAGCTATTTGAAGAGAATGGAATCTCTTTTTGAATAGGGATAGGTTGTCATGAGTAGAAACAATGGATTAGGTCATATGAGGATGTTGGCAAACAAATAACTGGAACCAAAACAAACCAAATTATAGTCACCAAAAGGCCAATGTGGCACCATTTGATTATTTGCAATACCTTTTTAAGGACAATAAGTTATGAAGATATACAAAGGGTTGTGTCTCTACTTATCTAAAGGCTATAAGAGCAACCAAATATATTGCAAGGAAAGAGAGAGAGAAGAGAGAGAGAGAGAGAGAGAGAGAGGGAATAATATATGTAATGAATGTAATATATGCAAAAGCACCACCCAAGCATATGCAATATACACATCTATGATTACAGTATGGAATGTACATTGTATAAGGAACATATGATGTGAATATATGAATAGAACAATCTACTAGTGTATATGAATATGTAAAATATTTTGTAATCTATCTATTGTGTATATGTTTATCTATTGTCACTATTCTAGCTTCCTTATTATTCCATCACCATGGGGTTAATTTTTCTAACATAGATAATCTAGACCTTAGGCCTGCGTTTTATTGTCAACACACCTACCAGCAAATACTTATATTCCACAACCATCAAGAGATGAATAGTCAAATAAGGCAACAATTCCACTTCCATAGGGGATAGTTAAACTTCCTAGCGACTCTTGGCCTCCATGGCATGAAATCCTTGTAATATATATATATACATATCTATAGCATAGCTCAACATCAATCAATCAATCAAATAAGCAAGAAAATAGGTAAATGATAGTGATACATCTTTCTCAAGGGTTTGTCATGTACAAAACAAACAATTGAATAGAATTATATTTATTGTTTCAATTCTATATCTCTCTATGTCTTGCACTATTATATCTCATAAGCTTTTGCATATTCCTACAACTTCATCTAGATAGTTGTCCACTAGGATTCAATTTAAACCCTAGTTCATTGGCATCAAAGCTTTTGGTACATCACACTATCCATAGCCACACTAGCAAACATCTTTTTAAATTTGTTTTGTTCTTCACCTATGCATCCTTCTACAATCCACTCTCATGTTCAAGTAGTCTTCACACATCCCTTGAGGAGGCAACTAGGGTGTCCATGCACCCCTCTTCCCAACATTAGGGTACAAGAATCCACATCCCTTGGCATCTACAAGCATCCATAGCAAGAACATTTATTCAATAGGAATAGCATTAGTATATCAAAGCAATTCATCTTGTTCTTGCAAAACCTATGAAATGCCATCATAGTACTTGAGCCTCAACATTGAACCTCGAGAGCTATCAAACTACTTACTAAGTCATCTTGACAAAATGACCAAACCAACACAAGAGGAGATACACACAATGATCTTTGGTTAGCCAATTTGCAAAACCCTTGGAATAGACAGTTGCATTGACTTCATCATCAAGTAAAGCTTTTGGTGATCAAGTCCCCTTAGGTTTCAAGTAAACCTAGACGTTCTTGTGCTTGAGAGAAAGCACGAAACTATCTTCACACCATTGCATACACCCACTTCAAACACATCCAAACCATCTAATAAGGGGTAAACCCTTTGACAAAAGCAATAGTCACTCTAATGTTGCATGCCACACTCAAAAGACATTGCTTACATGGATAGAAAAAGAGGATGATGGAGTCAAGCCCTCAAAAGGAGTCACTGACACAAATCCCAACATTCCAATCACCAAACAAGCAAGCCATGTCTCACCTCTAACTAGCACGACCTATTGCAACAAAGACATCAAATTCTAGAAACCATGCTTACACAAAAATATTATATGCCTATTCCCAAAGTATTCAAAAAGGGCTAACTCCCACAATAGGCTAAATGGTTCGCCAAGAAGCAACTAGAAAGTCAAGGCTATGCACGTACTTCCTAGACTCAGTGCAACCAAGACTATTGCTTCACCAAGAGGACGGTTGAAGGATTCACTAATAGTAGTGCAAGCGATAACACCAAGATCATTCTCATGGCTTGTGACAAATACAATAACATCTCACTTGACTACAATACACTAGAGCACCTCCCAAATGCTTGTAGTAACACAAAGACCAACTAACCATCTCCAACAAGTGTCACACTATAATGTCCCCTTCTCATCAGTGAATTAGCCTTGCAGTTCATCAGTCTATTCCGGAACCCGTAGACTGGAATGAGGTGAAATTAGGGTTTCTTGGCTTGGAGTTTGTAGCAATTCATGTTATTTACTATTTTTAGTAAATAGTGGTTTTTGGCAATTGCAGTTGTCTATTCTCAGTCCTTCTCAGCTGGAGCAGTTGTTGTTATTCAGGCTTGGGCTTCAGAAAGCTTTATTTGGTGAAAAATATTTAATTGAAGGCATTATGTTTTAATTCTCTGTTGACCCCCCCTTGGCCTAAGGTGATAACTTAAGTTGTTTTAAAGTGGGGCCATGAAGGGTACGCCTTCATTAAAAGATTATTTATTCTTTATTGAATATTTCTTCCAGCTTAATTTTGGACGCCACCTTTTTGAGGATTAATATTTGTGAAAGATGGAAAAGAATTCAAAAGGTGTCTCTTGGCGTTTCTCATGGAATGTGAAGAGTTTTTCAGTATTCTTTAAAATGAAGTCTTTTCTCCAGCTTTTGGCATCCATTGCTTACCTTACTATTATGCTGTCAAAATGACTATGGACATTTTGCTGTTGCTTCGAGGATGCTACCTCCTAGCCCCTTCCCAATTTCGTGTTTGAAATACAACACCTAGTTGGAACATTTCTGCTTCTCACATCAGACTAGCAGATTGAGCATCAAAGATTGAAGAATTTTGGAGTATTTTCACAGTTTTGAGTTTCCTGGTTTTCTACAGCTGAAGCTGATTTTTGAATATATCTTCTGGAGTGATTTTTTATTCGTTCTGGGTACTTTGGCAATCCATTTGTTGACTCAAGGCGCCACCTTCCACAAAGAATTGGAATTTAATTCCAAGTATTTATTTTTTACTTGCAAAATCGATTTTTGAAGAAGGCCGTACCATTTAGAAGTGCATTGAAATTCGTGCCAAATAATCTGGAGTCTTTGGTGGCTGTTTCTGGATTGCATCTTGGGCGCCAGACCTCTAGGGAGCATTTGCAACTTACTTCGCGTCATTCGGAGGTAAATTGACCAACTTATGAGCATTTTATGAATTCACAGTTTGCTGGTTGAATTTCCAGAATTCTGATTTTTACATCAGATTGTTGCAATTTCCAGTTTTTGATCATATACTTCAGTATTTGAGAGTTATATCATTGTAAAAGTTCATACTTGATATCTAAGGTTCATTCCTTATCATTGTAATTTGTAATCTGCAGAGTTTTATTTTGTAAGGTTGAGATTAAGCATTACTAATCCAACCAATCTTTCAGTTCTGCAATTACTTTCTGTTTTATCATTAAATTACCCCTGGATGGTTTACCGCCAGTGTGGAAAATCTGTTTGTAACTCTCTTATACCCACTTTATAGTGGTGAATCCCCACAGCTCTGTGGATGCCCGCCGCAGCGGATGAATTGTTTTTATTGTAATCTTTTCCCCCCACTGTTTGGTGGTAGTGTGGAAATGTTTTTCATGGCTAGTTATCTGCCTATCAGTTCTTAATTTCAATTTTCAACACTCCGTCATATGTTAGCACCTCGCCCTCAATGGGATCTTGAGTGCACATTCTTGACGTTGAGTAGTTTTCATTCCAAGTTCAGTTTTCAGTTTGATGCTAACGCTAATCCAGTTAACTATTGCTGGTTATGTTGTGTTACTTCAAGCAAAAAATTGGTTAGCATATTTCAGTGGTATCAGAGCAGAAGACCCTACCATCCTGTGGCAATTTGCAGTTGGTTAACTGATGAGTGAAAGAGACACTAGGCCATACACCAGAAGTCAGGCTAGAAATCAGCATCAGTTTCTGCCCGTTCCAGTGGCAGATACCTTCTCAGAAGTCTTAAGAGATCTTGGTAAAACAGTGGAAGGTTCAGATAATTCAGTGGAAGTGATTGATCAGACAGTTGTAATAATGTCAGACACTGTAAGGAGAGATAATGAAGAGAGGGATAGAGTGGAGAGGAAGTTTGATGGGATGATAGACATGATGTCCCGATTATTGTCCAAATTGGACCAGCAAGCAGCTCAGAATATCATTCAGCCCCAACATAACTCAACTGGAAAAAGCAGTGGAGTTAATGGAAATAACAATAGTGGCAGTCCTGAGGTGAATACAAGAGACAGAATTGTGGGTCAGCATGCTGCAATTCCTAGTGGGTCATCTTCTAGACCCCTTTTTCCCGTCTTCACACCAAGGGAAGAGCAACAACCAGTTGAAGCTGCTCCAAACTTTGTTGATGATGCTCGTCAAGCTTACATGGAGTACGTTTCTTTACCTCTTGATTTGAGAGGTACTTGGACCTTTGACCAATTCATGAATCAAAGGAGCCGAAGAAATGGAGGAAGGACTGAACAACGTCCTATGGCACCTAGAAATGACTTCTACCAAGCATTGGGAAAGATTACTATGGAGCATTTTGATGGTAGTAATAGGTGTACAGCCAGATCATGGGTACAAAAGTTAGATAATTACCTTTCTCTCAGACCCATGCCGGAAGAAGATGCTATCAAATTTGCTACCTTGCATTTAGATGGGATAGCTCATGAATGGTGGACTCATGGTTTGGTCACTCTTGGCCATAACCTAGTTCGCACATATGGAGAGTTTACCAATAAGTTGATTGAAAGATTTGACACCAAAGATCCAGAATTGAGATTTAGAGAATTGGCACAATTGAAACAGCAAGGATCTTTAGAAAGCTATGTGGCTGATTTTCAGAGGTTGTCAGTAATGGTGCCTAACATTACTGAAAGAAGACTTGTGGTTCTTTTTGCTGAAGGTTTAATGGAGCCTTTGAAGGGTTGGGTCAAAGCATTTGATCCACCAACATTAGATGAAGCTATCAAGAAAGCTAGGAGCATGGAGTTAGCAGCCCCAAGGCCTAAGTTTCATTCAAAACCTTTCAGCCATAAGAAAGATAAAAAACCTTCTTCAAATCTGCCCAAGAAGTTTCCACCAAGGTTGTCAGAAGAGCTCAAAGAACAGCTTAGAAAGGATGGAGTTTGTTACACTTGCCGTGATCCTTGGGTTAAGGGTCACCGTTGCTATGGAAGAGGCAAAGCAAATCGAATGGAGGGCTATTCTGATTATGGATCAGAATCTGATTCGTCTAATCAGCAATACGAATCAGCAAGTGGTGAAGGTGAAGAAGATCCAGAAGACAAGTCCGAAGAGATGGGAGATGGTAGTGCTTTTGCACAACTATCAAGTTTTCAAAAAAATGAATCTTTTAAGGTTCATGGAGTTGTAAATTCACAAAGGATAGTTGCTCTAATTGATACCGGAGCAACTCACAATTTTATTGATGAAGGACTAGTTGCTAGAAAAGGTTTGAAGACTGAAGACTTTGATGGTTTCAAGGTAATGGTTGCTGATGGTTTTACTATGTCTTGCACAAGGAAGATTCCTAACCTCTCCTTGCAATTGGGGAATCATGAGATTAAAAATGATTTTTATGTGGTGGGAATTGGAGACACTGATGTTGTGTTGGGCATACAATGGCTGCGATCTCTTGGAGAGATCACATTGAATTTGCAAACTATGGAGCTGAAATTTCAGTCTAATGGAAGGAAGGTTGTTCTAAGAGGGATGTCAAATGGAGGCCCTCGAATTGTGTCTTTGAAGAGGATGGAAAGGCTGATCCGCCATGATCAGGTTGAATGGGCTGCTGAATGTATGGTTCTACCAGCTGATCCGGTAGAGGAGAAAAGGCAATATCATCCTGATATTCAAGCCTTACTTTCAAAGAAGAGCAAAGTCTTTGGAAGCCTACCTCCTGGAAGACCTCCTGAAAGAGGTTCTGAGCATGTGATTGAGTTAGAAGAGGGAGCAAAACCTGTTATGACTACACCTTACCGCTATCCAAAGAGGCAGAAAGATGAAATTGAAAAAGCCATCAAGGAGTTGTTGGAAAGTGGTTTCATTAGACCAAGCAAGAGTCCTTTTGCTTCTGCAGTGGTGCTGGTCAAAAAGAAAGATGGTACAATGCGTATGTGTGTTGACTACCGCACATTAAATCAGAAAACCATCAAGAATAGATATCCTATTCCTAGGATTGATGAGCTTATTGATGAGCTCCATGGGGCCATGTTCTTCTCGAAGATTGATCTTCGTTCGGACTATCACCAAATCAGAATGAGGGAGGAGGATATAGAGAAGACAGCGTTTAGATGCCATTTTGGGCATTTTGAATTTCTTGTCATGCCTTTTGGTTTGACAAATGCTCCAGCTACATTTCAATCTTGTATGAACAAGATCTTTAGACAACAGTTGAGGAAGTTTGTGCTCATCTTCTTTGACGACATTCTTATATTCAGTAAGTCATGGGAAGAGCACCTTAAGCATTTGGAAGAAGTGCTTAGTATTTTAGAGGCGGAATGTTTGTTCGCCAAAGAATCAAAGTGTGAGTTCGGGTTGATAGAACTCTTATATCTTGGTCACATTATCAGTTCAAAGGGTGTGAAAGTGGATCTAGAAAAGATAAGGGCCATTCTTGATTGGCCAACTCCAAAGAATATCTCTCATTTGAGAGGGTTTTTAGGGTTATGTGGATTTTATAGAAGATTTGTGAAAGGATATTCACATCAAGCAGCACCTCTCACAGATCTTACAAAGAAAGGAGCTTTCCTTTGGACTAAGCAAGCACAAGAGGTTTTTGATAAGTTTAAACAAATCATGAGTTCGTGTCCTGTGTTGGCACTTCCGGACTTTACAAAACCTTTTGAATTACAGTGTGATGCTTCAGGTGAAGGTGTTGGAGCTGTCCTAATGCAAGACAAACATCCTATTGTCTTCGAGAGCCGGAAGTTGAGAGGGGCAGAAAAAACTTACTCTATTTATGACAAAGAGATGCTTGCCATCATGCATGCTTTGTCTAAATTCCGTCAATACTTGGTGGGTAGTAAATTTGTTGTTAAGACTAACCACAATAGTCTTAAACACTTTATGCGCCAAAGGGATTTGAATGAAAGGCAACAGAAGTGGGTAAGTAAGCTCCAAGCATATGACTTTGACATAGGGAAAAATAATATAGTGGCTGATGCTCTTTCAAGAAGGCCTCATTTGCAGTCACTTTGTGAGTTATCAGCAGATTGGAAGGAGTTAATTGCTGCTGATTATGTTAAAAATCAGTTTGCAACCAGCTTGCTAGAGGGTCATTTGGTTGATGAAAGGTATAAGTTGGTTGATGGTATAATCTACTATAAAGATAGAATCTTTTTAGTACAAGAATCTAAGCTTAAAAAGAAGATTCTACAATCTTTTCATGATGTTCCCCTTGCTGGTCATCAAGGGATTTTCAAGACTTATAAGCAGATTCGTGAAAGATTCACTTGGAAAGGATTGAAGGAAGAAGTCTTGAACTACATTAGAGAGTGTCCGATTTGCCAAAGAAATAAAAATGAACACTCTTATCCAGCTGGTCTACTTCAGCCTTTGCCCATTCCGAATCAGAAATGGGAAAGTATTGCCATGGATTTCATCACGGGGTTGCCCAAGGTGCAAGGACGTGATTGTATTTTTGTTGTGGTTGATAGACTAACGAAATTTGCTCATTTCTTTGCTGTTACCACTTCATTTACAGCAGCTCAAGTGGCTGAGTTGTTTTTCAGAGAGGTTTTCCGTTTGCATGGGTTGCCTAAAACTATTGTCAGTGATAGGGACAGCAAGTTCCTAAGTGTTTTTTGGCAAGAGATCTTCAGATTGAGTGGGACAGTGCTTACTCCAAGCACTAGTTATCACCCACAAACAGATGGGCAATCAGAAATTGTGAACAAATGGTTAGAGGGTTACCTAAGAAACTATGTTTCAGGACAGCAAAGAGCTTGGATTAAATGGCTTCATTTAGGAGAGTATTGTTATAACTCTTCTTATCACATGTCAATTAAGATGTCACCTTTTATGGCTCTTTATGGTTATGAAGCTACTAATTTTGTTGATTTAGTGTTTGATGATAGTAGAGCTCCTCAAGCTTTGGATATGTTACAACAGAGCCAAGACATCTTGAAATCTCTCAAGGAAAATCTGCAACAAGCTCAAAATCAGCAGAAGTTATACGTTGATCAATAGCGTGTTGAGAGGTCTTTTGAAGTTGGGGACATGGTCTATTTGAGGCTTCAGCCATATAGACAATCTTCTCTCAAGAAAAGTGGTGCGGAAAAGTTGAAGCCACGTTTTTATGGTCCTTTCAAAGTCACCAAGAGAATTGGTGAAGTTGCTTATGAGTTGGAGCTTCCAGCTGAAAGCAAAGTACATAATGTCTTTCATGTGTCACGCCTCAAGAAGGCAATTGGACACAACGTGGTGGCTACATCAGAATTACCTCCATTGGATGAGGAAGGTCAGTTGGTGTTGATTCCTGAAGAAATCCTTGATACTAGAGAGCGTTCTTTGAGGAGAAGGACAATCAAAGAATATTTGGTTAGATGGAGGAATTTGCCTATTGAAGATGCCACGTGGGAAGGTGAACATATTTTGTTGCATCCATCTTTTCAGTTGCTTGAGGACAAGCAATTTCGAGGAGGGCGGACTGTAATGTCCCCTTCTCATCAGTGAATTAGCCTTGCAGTTCATCAGTCTATTCTGGAACCCGTAGACTGGAATGAGGTGAAATTAGGGTTTTTTGGCTTGGAGTTTGTAGCAATTCATGTTATTTACTATTTTTAGTAAATAGTGGTTTTTGGCAGTTGCAGTTGTCTATTCTCAGTCCTTCTCAGCTGGAGCAGTTGTTGTTATTCAGGCTTGGGCTTCAGAAAGCTTTATTTGGTGAAAAATATTTAATTGAAGGCATTATGTTTTAATTCTCTGTTGACCCCCCCTTGGCCTAAGGTGATAACTTAAGTTGTTTTAAAGTGGGGCCATGAAGGGTATGCCTTCATTAAAAGATTATTTATTCTTTATTGAATATTTCTTCCAGCTTAATTTTGGACGCCACCTTTTTGAGGATTAATATTTGTGAAAGATGGAAAAGAATTCAAAAGGTGTCTCTTGGCGTTTCTCATGGAATGTGAAGAGTTTTTCAGTATTCTTTAAAATGAAGTCTTTTCTCCAGCTTTTGGCATCCATTGCTTACCTTACTGTTATGCTGTCAAAATGACTATGGACATTTTGCTGTTGCTTCGAGGATGCTACCTCCTAGCCCCTTCCCAATTTCGTGTTTGAAATACAACACCTAGTTGGAACATTTCTGCTTCTCACATCAGACTAGCAGATTGAGCATCAAAGATTGAAGAATTTTGGAGTATTTTCACAGTTTTGAGTTTCCTGGTTTTCTACAGCTGAAGCTGATTTTTGAATATATCTTCTGGAGTGATTTTTTATTCGTTCTGGGTACTTTGGCAATCCATTTGTTGACTCAAGGCGCCACCTTCCACAAAGAATTGGAATTTAATTCCAAGTATTTATTTTTTACTTGCAAAATCGATTTTTGAAGAAGGCCGTACCATTTAGAAGTGCATTGAAATTCGTGCCAAAACATCTGGAGTCTTTGGTGGTTGTTTCTAGATTGCATCTTGGGTGCCAAACCTCTAGGGAGCATTTGCAACTTACTTCGCATCATTCGGAGGTAAATTGACCAACTTATGAGCATTTTATGAATTCACAGTTTGCTGGTTGAATTTCCAGAATTCTGATTTTTACATCAGATTGTTGCAATTTCCAGTTTTTGATCATATACTTCAGTATTTGAGAGTTATATCATTGTAAAAGTTCATACTTGATATCTAAGATTCATTCCTTATCATTGTAATTTGTAATCTGCAGAGTTTTATTTTGTAAGGTTGAGATTAAGCATTACTAATCCAACCAATCTTTCAGTTCTGCAATTACTTTCTGTTTTATCATTAAATTACCCCTGGATGGTTTACCGCCAGTGTGGAAAATCTGTTTGTAACTCTCTTATACCCACTTTATAGTGGTGAATCCCCACAGCTCTGTGGATGCCCGCTGCAGCGGATGAATTGTTTTTACTGTAATCTTTTCCCCCCACTGTTTGGTGGTAGTGTGGAAATGTTTTTCATGGCTGGTTATCTGCCTATCAGTTCTTAATTTCAATTTTCAACACTCCGTCATATGTTAGCACCTCGCCCTCAGTGGGATCTTGAGTGCACATTCTTGACGTTGAGTAGTTTTCATTCCAAGTTCAGTTTTCAGTTTGATGCTAACGCTAATCCAGTTAACTATTGCTGGTTATGTTGTGTTAATTCAAGCAAAAAATTGGTTAGCATATTTCACACACATACTCTAGTAGTAGCACAAAGCACAAAGCACTTTGCAAAGGATCAAACAATGATATCAAGTTTCCACAATCCATATTGTTCTTTAGCAATGATATCAATTTTCCACGTTGATGCAAAAATTCTCACACAATCAAATCCATAAATCATTGCAAAAGAAGGATCAAACACTCCTACACTAAACATAATTCATCCAAACACTATAATTTCTACCATGGCTTTAGCAAGGTCCAATAAACCCCCAAGACAAACTGTGGAGTCCAATTCACATTGCAACTCACCTTGTTCTAAGCATCACTTTGCAAACTTTGAACAATGTGAACAACTCTACAACCCAAGTGGCACTACCAAGGCTCATGCTATGCCAACTCATAAAGCACCAAACAATAGATGGTTATACTCCACAACCATCAAGAGATGAAGGATTAAATAAGCAAATGGTTCCACTTCCACGAGGGACAATTCAACTATCTAGCAACAACCTCCATAACATGAAATCCTTGTAATCTATTTACTCATAGTTGTAATATAGCTTAGCGTTAATCAATCAATCAACCAATTGAATAAGCAAGCAAAAAGGTAGTTAGTAGAAGATAGTAGTCATAGACCTTTCTCAAGGGTATGCCATGTATAGAATGAATAGCTAAATAAAATTGCATTTATTGTTTCAATTCTATATATCTCCATGTCTTGCACTATTCTATCTCATTAGCTTTGCATATACCTACAACTTCATCTAGATCCCCATCTAGATAGTTGTCCAACAAGATTCAACCTAGGCCCCTAATAAACAGAAAAAAAATCCTACAACCATAAGTATCACAATATTGTCTTTCTTAAAGAGACTGACCCAGGTGGTCATATGATAGGTTGATGGGACTTAATAACAATAGATGATGAATCACAAAGAACTCTCAACCAATCCCTTGAGGAAATGGATAGTTTCAGGACAACTTCAAGTGTAGTGATGCTTGTAGGCACTATCAATCAACACTAACATCTTGGACAAAGTCTTCCATACGTTTTGCTGATTTGATTGTCACAATATTACTTATGGAGTCATGGACCCAAGATTGATCAAGATCCAAAGTGTTGCTCTCATGTAGACACATAAGAGCGTGGCTAAGTATAACTGTATAAGGCCAAGGAAGATGCATCCCTCTCATAGATATAGAGAACAAGGGAGTATGGGTTCCAAAGACATGTAGTGTAATGAGATGGGCAAGAGACATGGCAAGCACAAAGCATGTTTTAACGTGTAGGACCTCTCAATTTTCTTTTAAATAGAAAAATACAGGATGGTTCATTGACATGTGCAATTCATCACTCCAATTCTGCAATGATGCATGTAGTCTTTGTCAAAATGCCTTTGATTGAGAAATCCTTTTATACAACTACCACTAGCAGACCTTATCACAGAACTTATGTGTCCTTTCCCCTTTTCATTTGATAAAATTGGCATATGGCACAAGTCAAAACAAGGCTAGTTTTATGCCTGAGTGTGGTGCAACCCTGCAACAAAGGTTTTGAGTAATAAGTGCAGAATTATTAACGGTAATAAAATTATTGTTTTCCTTCCTTTCTCCTTTTGTTTTCTTTTCTATACAACAAACCATTTTCCGAATTATCAAGCAACACTCTAATAGCACCATCAAAACTAAGAGGATGATCTGAAACGGTAATGAACTAAGTGCAACTGCATGCACATTCATACAAGCATGTCAAGATTGAAACTACATAAATAACGATAATTATGAGTTGTTGGGTAGTGAGTAAATATACATATACATATACGTGTGTGTGTGTGTGTGGATGGATGAAAAGTTGTGCAGTGAAAAGTTGCACCTCTACAGTCCCTTGGTTAGGACAAAGAGAGATGAATAATATATTTTTATATTAGAGTTATCATAGGTCAAGGCAGTACCTATTAGATATATTTGTGTTAAATATATTATAGATGGGGTTAGTGGTTTCAACGAGCACCCAATAATTTTGTTTGCTTGTGTAAGTTGTTTCCCAAATAGCTAACTTGGCTTCCCTTTGTAAGCCTGTTTGATAGAGACAATTACAATGAAGATGTATGCTTATTTGTGGCTTTGATTCTGTTGTAAGTCTATTGCTCTAATATGATATCAGAATCATTCAGTTGTATGATACAAATTCAACAGTAGGGAGTCAGTATGAAATTTCTATGGTGGGGTCAAACCAAAGGTTGCTCCAACTGTCGTTATAGCCAGGGCTCTGAGGTCAGTGTGCAAGTAGAAAGGGTGCAGATAGCTAGACACTGGCAAAGTGGGTGTAGGTTTTTGAGGCACCTCTTGCATTTCATAGACTGAAACTTGACACCAACAGTTGAAGTCTCCACCACAGTCTTCTACACAAGCAGAGCCATTGCTGGAAAGCAAAGGAAAAAGAAGATATGAAATATGTGCCAATCAAATCAGATTAGACTGAGCAAGTTTTGATCCAAAGGATCTGTCATTGTGCAAGTGAGAGTGCATTAAATAGGACATGCCCTAACTGTAACCATGGCTGGGTGAAGTTGTTTGTTGTGAATCAGACAGTTAGCCTGATCAGGAAGGGTGCAAACTAGGGGACTTTGTTGCAGTGTGTGCACCATGGCTGCAACGGGTACCATAATACCGGTGTTTTCACAGTTGCAGCAGACAGCAGAAGCATTACTTTTGTTGACCGGCATTGACCATCACCACACAAGGAGCTGGCATGGCATAAGGCAAGCTGCTGGATGTATTAGTTGTGTAGCCATAATAATCAAGTGTGTTGTGCTTGTGACAAACCTAGTCAGTAGTTTCTATATTGTTTTGTTGGCAGCGTGAGGGAGGCACAAAGCACTTGAAACTCATCAACCCAGCCCACAACATCATTAATTTCTACACCAGTGGCAAGTAACACCTTTGCCCTTACCATTAGTCATCACTCTCAACAAGCCATTAAGGGTTTAAGTATTTGTTTTAAAGGTTATAGAGTGTTAAACTTTAAATATTTAGGGTTAGGGTTAAACCAGTTTATTTAAAGTTTATAAAAATTAGCCTTTACAACCTCTAAAATTTAAAAATACTTCCTTATATTGGGCTGCAGGTAAACTAATTCAATATCTTTTGACCAATAATTTCTCATATTGGGCTGCAGTAAACTAGTTCAATATCTTTTGACCAGGAAGGGGTTGGTAGATGAAAACTTGTCAAGGTGTGTCCAATGTCAATCCAAGTTAATATGTAAAGTTCCATAATCCAGTACTCTAGTATTGTGAGATAGAATGGTAGGAATCTGGACATTTCTTTTGCCCAACTCTTAAAAGCTGACCAGAAAGTATTAGAGCCTGTGGATTCATAAGATACTCACTAATGGTATCATGATCTTGATCAAATCATGTTGAAGGAGGGAAGCCCAAATCATGATCCAGAGGACTATGACATAAGGCATAAGGAAGCTTTAATGCTTTTGAAGTTGTCTGACATAGATGCATTGATTAAAGAAGTTCAAAATGCCACTGACACAACCACACTTTGGGAGAATCTAAAAACCAAGTACTAGACTTTGAAGGCTAGTTGGGCCTTGTAATTGAAGAAACTACAATTCTTTTCTAAGTTGCAGGAGGGTGTTTCTGTCTCAGGATTCTTGTAGTGTCTTAAGCACCCATGAGGTCAACTTTCTACTATCCAGAAACTGGTGGATAATGAAAACATGGTACCCTTGATTTTACGAAGTTCACCATCATTGTATGGTTAACTTGTTGAATCCTTACAATTAACTGTTGAGACACAAACAATTGGTTTTGAGAAGGTATCCACAATTCTCTTGCAAAAGAAGAGGAGGTATGATCAAGCAAAACCCTCAACTTAAGAATCTGCAGAAAGTGCATTTAACACATGAATAAGGCAAAGGCAGGAAAAACATTGGAATTACATCAAGTGATTCATCAAGAGGTGGTAGTGCATCTAGGAGATGAAGATGGAAGTGATTTTACTATAATGATGCCAGCCACTTAAGAAAGAATTGCTCTAAGAGACAGATTCGCTAGAAAAAATCGAAGCATATAAATGTTGTTGAAAGTGATGAGCGTGAAGTTAACAAGCTAGAGGTGAAAGATGGATTCACATTTATTGCATCACATAAACAAGCCATGGAGTCAACAACATTACTTTAACTCATATGCATCCAAACACTGTACATGCCAAAAAGATTGGTAAACATTTTACTGAGGAGATAAATAGAAGTTAATATGTCACTTTGGGAGATGGGTGGACTCATTTTGTTTAAGGTTGTTGTGATGTTCGTATTACATTGAGCAATGTTGTCTATACATTCAAGAATGTTTAATATTTTCTTAACATGAACAAGAATCTCCCTTCTATCAATCAAAAAACTAAGAATCCTAATCTCTCTGTCAACTTTCAAGGCACCAAATGTGTGGTCAAAACACTCAACAATGACTAGGTGATTGCAGTTGGTGTTGGTGCGAGGGGATTGTACAAACCTGTCAATCGCAGAGAAAAAAAGTGCACTGGCAGTGGTGGAGAATAACAATATAATTTGGTATGAAAGGTATGGGCACTTGAATTATCAATGTAACCTGTGCTAAGCAAGTCAAACATGATAAATGGAATTCCATCCATAAAAGAATGTTAGGATATGTGTACAAAATGCCAAATGGGAAAACAAAATTGACACCCATTTCATACCGATAGAGCTCGGGGGGTGAAAGGAGTCATGGACCTTGTTCATGCTGATTTGCGTGGCCCAATGAAGACACCCACTGTCTAGAGCCAATTTTTTCTCGCTGTTTGTTGATGACTTTTCGAAGAAGATGTATGTCTACTTCTTGGAAAAGAAGAATAAGTATTTCTCTTATGTATTGGCATTGAAAGCCCTAGTTGAAAGTAAGCAAATAGAACTATCAAATTAGTGAGGTCAGAAAATGAAGGGAGCTTGCCTCCAATCAGTTCAAGTAATTCTGCAAGGAGAATGGTAAGCACAAACAGTATACTAGTCTGTACACTCCACAGAAAAATGGAGTTGTGGAATGGAGGAATGAGACAGTTACAGAGATGGCAAGGTGTATGATGCACATCAAAATGTGCCATATTAATATTGGGTATAAGCTCTAAATACAATCTTTTGCATCCTTAACCTAGGTATTTGTAAGGCATTATAGAATCACTCCCAAGAAAGCATGGTTAGGTCAGGTTACGAAGGAGACATCTATAAGTGGCTTGCATATTTTTCGTGTTGCTTTTGCACTTATCCCTGAGTAAAATAGAAATAAATTAGATGAAGGTATATGTTCACTGGTTATACTGAGCAGTCAAAGGCATGCAGGTTACTTTAAGTATCTACAAATAAGATTGTGATTAGTGGAGATGTGATTTAATGACAAATCTTTCTTCTTGATTGATGGTAAATATACAAATAGTCTTAAATGGGAAATCGCTACTGATAAATCTAGTCTGAAATTGAAGATGTTTCAAAATAAAGCATGAAATTAAGAACATAAGAGGGGTGGAGTTTTGGTAATGGTACTCAAAACCCTAAGGAAATTCAACACAATAAACCGAAATGGCATTACGATAGTTTGTATGATGTTTTTGAGAATGAAGAACAAGGCCTTCAAAGCAAGCTCAAGAAAATAGGCGACAAAACCAAAATGGCATTATACCACACTAAAGGATGTTTGAGATGATGAAATGTCAAAATCAATGGAAGGTCAGTCTATGCAATTGGGAAAACAACTTGTGCATGGTCAGTAAGTAGGCAAATTTGCTCTTGCATCTATTGTTTTGTAGGTATTTGAACATCGCACATATAATGAGACCAAGGGAAAACCTAAATGGGAGGATCCCATGAAGGTGGAATTTTGCGCCTTGATGTAGAATACAACTTGAGCGTTGTTTGAAATTTTGAATTACCCAAAGGGAAGAAGCGCATTGGTTGCAAATGGATATATAAACTCAAATGTAAATCAAATGGTTCCTTGGTCAAGTACAAAGCTAGGCTTGTCACAAAAGGGTGTGGACAATAGGAAGGTGCTGGCTATGAGGAGACATTGCCCCTACTACAACAAAGGTATAACCTTTCAACTAGTAATCTCTATTGTTGCTTAGTTCATAGGGAAAGTCTATCAAATGGACATCAAAAGTGCCTTCTTGAACAAATATTTAGAGGAGGAAGCCTACATGGTGCAGCTACAAGGGTTCTAGGGTTCTAGGTTCTCAGAAAAGAACATTTGCTTTGTAGGTTGGTTAAGTCCTTGTCTAGACTCAAGCAAGCTCCTAGAGCCCAGCATATAAAAATTGATCAACACAAAAATCACTGAGGATGACATTGTGATACTAGTTGTTTATGTTGATGACCTTGCCATCATTGATAGTGGAGCTAAGTCAATTCAAAAGGTGGAATCTGACTTATACCTAGCATTGTTATTTAGGTGTGGCAACTTAAGAATGCAAAAGGTTCAAGATGTGTGAGATAATCCATCATCTAGACCTATGGAAGTTGGGATAAAACTCTTCTCAACCAGTTAATGAGCTTGTGTAGCATCAACTAGTTGGGTAGTTTGATTTATGTTTTAAAATGAAGATGAGGCCCAAGAAAACTTTTCCAGAATATATATTACACCGGAAATGATATCAACTATAGTGCTTACTGTTAAACTCCATGTCTTCAGTTATGTTTTCAATAAAGTCAATACTTTATATACATGATCTAATTTTTACCCAAGGGATTCCACAAATCATGAGAAATACCTTGAAACCAATATCTAACGGTTAACCAATTTAATGCATCCTTCCTCGGATCACAGTCTACTTGCCAACCACTTCACTCCTTAGAAACTACTTTCCACAAATCTCTTAGGATTTTTATTTTATATGCTACTAAACAATTCAGATCTCCCCATTGGTCATTCTATTCTTGCTTAATAAAGTGAAATACTTTTGTGCACTTTTTAAAAATCACGTATCAACTTCTTGTTTCACATACATCACAATCTAGCTCAAACTTCAACTTATCTGCCTCTTCTTACATTGATTTCTCCCAGTGTTCCATTAAGATATCCTAAGGATGTCAGGAAAATAGCATCCCATGTATAATCTCCATTATCTTGAAATATTTGGCCAACTTTTGTGTCTACCCTTTTATTTTTCTTTAAACTTGTGTGGAATTACTTGGCAATAAAAATGAAGAAAAGCATACTACACATTCTGGACCTAACCAGATACTCCGGCTTTAATGTTAATGGTTACCAGACAATCTTCCATTAGTTGAAGGATGGACCCTGATGTTTCAACATCTCTTTCAAATGTTGATTCATGCTATGAAATCTAATGGATATAAAATCTGCAGTTAATGTTGTCCCACATGGAACCAATTCCCTCCATTACAAATCCTCGGAATGTGTGTAGTTTATGATTCCATCTCTAAATGTGTGCATAGACGGGCACCATACCCTTGCTATCCTATTTCTCATCTTCAAAAGCTGTTTGATATTCTTTCTAGTATTATGAATACAGACAAAAACAGTGACTAGTTGTTCTCGTTTTACTCACATTCTTTATGATATGACCTGTTGGAAAATAAAATGGAAGTCAATGTTCAATCACTAGGCTCCGCGTGCCCCACACATGTCCAAACCAAAAATAGAAATAAAGGTGTATTTTCCTTGACCACAGCTTGAAGGACCATTTACGGCCCTGCAGATATAAATTGTACAATTTTCCAAATTCCACCATAGGGAAATGCCATATTTTGATATAATATGTACAGTTTCTCAAAATACCCCCATTGGGATATATGCCAGCTGTAAATCTATAGTTTAATAATTTTCAATTAACAAAGCATCACGGCAATTACGACCACAATGCAAGAGGATAGTGGACCCACAAACCACCATAGGCACTGCTTGCTGATGTTGGTATCAGAGAACCAACATGAGAAAGGACTTGCTGTCTGGCATTCCATCCCAATCACTGGTCCGTACTATCTAGCAACCAATCCAAACTGTATGCATCGATATTGCTTATACCCACAGAGATGCTTACATTGCATTGCCTGAACTGCACTAAGCATCTGCCATAATTACCTCTTCCCACTGAACAGCAAAACTCTCCCACTGCTCCCAGAGCTGAACCTATGTTTGCCCAATAAACGTCGGATGGATGCTAAAGCAAGTACCCATAGAAAAGAGCTTCGTAAACAGTGCAAGCAACATTACAGTAGACTTTCACTGCTGCAATTAACATAACGACTGATGGAATCATCCCAAAGGACATTTCGATTAGCATCATGAGTCATAGAATTAGCATAATGGGCATTGTAACCAACATAATGGACGTCCAGACTAGTAAAATGGACCGGAAGTTAAGACGTGTATGTGTCGTTTGACAGGATGGGAGTTCAAATTGACAATATGGGTGTTCAAATTGACAAAATGGGTGTTCAAATTTTGGCTTTAGGTATTGAACTTATGTCAATGGGTGTTGAAATTACGTCAATGGGTAGTAAAATTTGCACAATAAGTATTGTAAATATGTCAATGGGTGTTGAGATTAAGTAAATTGTTCATTGCTGAGGTCCGATATAATAGTAAAAACAGAAAATGACGTAGTTAATTAATGATTTTGTGAATGTACCTCTCTGAGAAATGCATCTTGTTCGTCCACGGCGGGAGATGAGGCGGCGAGGGGTGTTCCATTAGGCCCAGAGCGAGAGAGCTCCTTGAGCTTGCGCTGCTTCTTCCTTGTAGGCGAAGACGATGACTTGGAATTGTTGGACGAAGCAGGCGGATCGGATTGGCCGGCACGGCCATGCCTTGAGCGCGAGGGAGCCACATCATCATCCTCTTCCTCCTCCTCCTCTTCTTCCTCCTCCTCTTCACTATTTCTATACGTTCGAATTTCTCTTTCTCTTTGATGAAAAGATGAAGAATATTGTGGTCTATGCAGCAGCTTCATTTTTCTCTGCCGCTGCACCTGCTGCTGCTTCTGCCTGTCCTTGTTGTCCGCCATATCATATAATCATAAAATTACAATATTTAATTATAATTTTAATCGAATCAATCATTTTTTTTGTTGTTAACTTTGGCATACTGCCATTGGCGCTCGGATTTGGCCCCTTCCCCAGAAAGCGCCCCTTCAAACCCTACAAAGCCAACCTCTCTCTTCCCTCTTTCTCTTTCTATCTCCTCTCTCTTCTCTCTGCCTCCTGCTTTATGCTAGTTTTTATGTAAAGGTTTACCTGCCCGAGTAGCCTTTTCCTGTACACCTTTCCTCTATTGGTTATATCATGGTTTTTTTGTTTATTTTGAACTTGAAGGCTGCTCTCCCACATGCTATAATAAGGATGATGCTCTGTGGATGTGCAGGATCACATCAGATATTTGTTTGTTTGCCTTGTGGGGAATCAATTGTTTTCACTTACCATGAAAGCAATGAATCATTTTTTATTCCATCTTGAATAACAACTTAGTTGAATTTTGTTGCTTCTCCATGTTCATTCCCTCCTCTTTTTGACTTTTTTTATTGAGTAGTTTGCCAATATTTTAAGTCTTGGTTGACTGACCATGTTACTTATGCTATACAAAAGAATTTGTATTGATTAAGAATTAAAAAACACATTATAGTTTATATTGATGAATTGAAGAAAAAATTGTAAATCTTTTTAACATTAATGTTTTGAATTATGATTTATCATTAAAATTGACTTAAATGATAAATAATAAAGATTTTAGATTTTTTTAATGATTTTTAAGATTGGTTAGAATTTAAAAAAGAAAAATCATCATAATGATTAATAATAAGTGTGATTTAAAAATATTGATGTAAAAAATCAATAAATTAGGATTTTTATTGTGTTTGACCACCAAATTCTTAAGGTGTCTATGTGGATCAAAAAAATTGGTTTGCTTTTGTCTTGTTGGTCATTTCTAATCTATATTGTCTCCTCCCTTGGAAGTTAGTTTGTGTTGAAATAGATATGTTGTATTTGACTTATTCACGATGATGGATCTATTTGAAAAAAAAAATCTCAAAAGTTAAAAGCAAGCCATCAAGATACAAATTGGCTACATATGTCATAGCAACAATCTTTGCATATTAATATTTTTTGTACTTATCTTAGGTGTCAATCCTCTAAACAAAAAATCATAGATTATCCTCTCATCACCCATAAGCTAAAACCAACCTCCAAAATAACAAGTCATGTAGCTAAGAATGAGGATGATTGGACTAATGTTGGCAATTGCAAAGATGGCCATGGTAAGGCCAATAAAGCCTCTTAGTCCAACAATTCTGGAAATAACAATCATTTGTATTTGAAATCCTCAACACTAGCAATCCCTTCTCGGTCAAATTCAAATCACAAAGCCTAGCAAGTGGTGGCAACTCAACCAAAGTGCACTTGAATCCTTCTAATAAACCTTCCAAGGATATTAGTAAACCTTACTATTCTAGAACTCCATTCTCTTCAAGTGTTTTATCTTCCTCAAAATTTGGTGATCCAAACCATTTCTCCATGAGAGGGTGCTAAGTGTTCACACAACCCTCCTATGAGATTGAAGAAGGGGAATTTATCCCTAAAAATTGGTGTATGGAATTTGGCAAATTTTCTCCACAAAATCAAATTTGGTTTATGTAAAACTACTTCTTTACATTCAAGGGTTGGACCCTAAGGAAATGTACTTAGACCCCTATTCTTCATGAATCATTAATCATGGAATGTTAGGGGTCTAACAAACCTACATCCTAAGTTCAATGTGTTATAATTTTTATAGATATTTGCTCCTTTGGACATTCTTATCTTTATAAAATGAAGGTTTTTTTTATTTTATACTATCAATCATGTGTTGCCATATAGCTAAGTAGTGTTTGTTTCAACAATAATCATGAGAAGGAATAAGGATGTGTGCTAACTTTAGCAAATGTGAAGTGGCTCTATTCTTATGTAACACATAGTTGTGGCACAACTAAAAAGACCTTGTTGTCCTTTTCAACATTAGCAATAAAGAATTTACTAAAGTTAATATATATGCATTGAATGATGTGATTAAAAGGGCCCTACTTTGGTAATAGCTTGTAAATGAGTTGCTTGAGGCCCAATGGCTTTTTAGTAATGACTAATATGATTGAGATGACATCTACTAAGCAAGGCCACATGTTAATGAGGTGGCCAAGTGGAAAAGGGGAGATGTTGTTTTAAATGCATAGTAAATTAAGCATTTATGATCTCGATCTAGGAAAACAAGTGTATCTTTTTTGTGGTACACATGATCCAACTTGCATAGTGGTTTTGAAAGAATAATAAAATGTCTTGATTGTGCTATGATGTTGGTGCAATCATACTTTTCCTTTGCTAGCTATTATTCTCTCCTAGTTGAACCCTTACTAGATTGTGTACTTTCCAACCACTCTAAAATCCATTTTTTGCTTGAATAGGGTCTCCATGAACTAAAAGTTGAGAAAACATGGTTCTTTCTAAACACATCACTTATTCATCGTAAGTCTATATTGGCCCATATTCAATATGTTTAGAAATATGTGTTATGTTTGAAAGGTGATATAGGTTGGATTGCTTGGTGGACTAATGCCATCAACCACACTTCTTATTTCTTAACAAGTTTTGGTCACCAACTAGAAAGGATACATTGCAAGTCTTATGTGGCCATGTTCTCAAAGCTTATTCAACTATGTTCTTTGCTTGAACAAATGCATTTTTACAAACCTTTGCAAGTCCAAGTGACCAATCTATGCCACCAAGAATAAGTGGTTAATGATTACACTTCGTAGGGAGATCCAATCAAAGATAGACTTCATTAGTTAAAGGTTTGTTATGGAATTTCCAAGGAACTTCTCATGCCTTATTAGCAAGAAACTTTTACTCAAAAATCCAAAGCCATCAAAGAGGCTATAAAATGTATGTTTAAACTCCATGAAGTTCTAAAATCTTTTTTCCATCATTACACGAAGGCTTTGAAAGCTCAATATTTCTTTGCCAAAACAAGAAGAAGCACTTAAGGCCTTCTTCGGTGTGGTCCCTTATCATCTTTCTATAGCCCAAGTTGTGGCCTATGAAAAACTATTTTTCTAAGAGGACCTCTTACCAATAATACATTACATGGCTAATGATAAAGCTCTTGGATGTGATGGATTTCTGTGTGAATTTTACAAATCCTTTGGGACAATGGCAACGTTGAGTTATGTAAAGTTATTTTGAAAGATTTTGAACCAATTATTTAAGTCTCGTCAATAATAAAGAAACATCAAATTCATACCTAAGCCTAGGGATCCTAAGTTGAATTGAAATTGGAGGTCCATCACTTTACTGAATGTATCCTAAAAAATCATTACCAAATCTCTTGCTCTATGAATTAGGTACCTCCTCCTAGTTGTTTTTGGCAAGAGTAGTTGGTTTATATTCAAGCTATAAATATCCTTCATAGTGTTGTTATTGTCTAGGAACATATCTAAAATGTGATGAGAAATATACAAGTTATAATACCTATTAATAGAAAATTCAATCGCTATGCAATTTGAAATAAAGTTGCCTTAATATGGAATTACCATGATTAGATCCATCTTTTTTATGATGCTAAAAATTAACCAAAATATCATGCTTAATAACACCACCTTATGTGAAATTACAACAGCAATAAATAAAGAATGGCATCACCATAAGATAACAACAATAAGACAAAAATTAGCAACATAAGAGCATCACATAACATAGGATTTATTTGGAGAAACCCTTGCAGGAAAAAACTCCATCAAAAAGAGAGGCCAAGTATGCATTATCTTCAAATAAATGAGATTACAATACATTCACTTTCATTCTTTGCCTCCAACATGGCAGCACTTGTGTACCTATGAATAACCTCTTTATGCCTCATATCATTGTTCTTGCAATGAAACTCTACATTCAATTTTTCCTCATAATTTCTACATCCAAGAAGCTAATTTTATAGACTTGTGAATAGGTCTAATGCACTAAACATGGCGCCCAAATATGACCCTTTATTCCAAACATCCCCAACCCTTAAATGTCACCTCAGAATATGAAAGGACACTATTTTTGGATCCAATACTTTCCCTCCAACTTGGGTGCCCAAACTTGGAAATTAAACATTACATTAAATGTAATAAATGATGGAATACCAAGAGACACTTGCTACCTCTTTCAAAGCACCCCCTTGGAGAGTACCAATAGTCACTCATTTTTCCTTTTCCTTATCCTTTTACCCTCCCATTCTAGGCATCCACATGTGGGGAAAACAATATTAAATATCTATGTCCACAAGTCACCTTTATTGCTATTAGTGGAGCCCATCACCCCTTATGAGTGTAATACAAATAATGGTGAGAATAAATATTATAAAATATTTTCCCAATACACCCTAAGTGTCTAGGGATCTTTCCAAGGATGTTGGAACTATTAACACAAACCGACTGCCACTACACCAAAATCCTAAGTTGTCAATGAGAGCGACATTGGAGAGGTTAACTAGGGCTACTAACAAGGATTGAGGGTCACACGTCAAAATAGTTTACCCCCCAATCGAGAGTTCGACGAACATAGTCGACTGTGAGACAAAAAGAGTGTCAAGTGGGATTTGAACCTTCCCTGACAGAGTCGTCAGTTTTGTTAACACTAACTGACTTCCACTACACCAAAAGCCTAAGCTATCAATGAGGGTGACATCAGATAGGTTAAGAGGTACTAACAAGGGTTGAGAGTCCCATGTGGCAACAGGAACCATGCAATATGTTATAGGATTTACAAGGTAGATGGCACCTTAATCCTAAAAAATGGGCTAGAAAATCTAGCAAGAAAGTACTCTTCATCAAAATTGACTTCAAGAAATCCTATGATAGAATTAAGTGGCCTTTCATCCTATCCATGCTTAGTACTCTTAACTTTCATTTCATACCATAAGCTTGATAAGCTTGTATGAAATTTTGTAAGGTCCAATTCAAACCACAACAAAAGATTTCACAAAGATGTGTGGGATAAATTTTTCTAGCCCAAAGACTCTATAGGATTTCTTAACAAAAACAAATAGGGCATTGCATTTTGCACTAAATAGATTGTTAGATCTTGTGATGTTGATGAATCCTATATAATGTTGTGTAATATATTATATTTGGATCTCCTAGTGGGATAACTACCTATAATGGTCTTGGTTTCCATCCTCTTGTGATATCTTCTCTTCCCTTCAAAATTGTTGACACTTGTGCCACCAAAAACAAATGGAAGGCTTGGGAAGTAGTTAAACGATGGCTAATTTGGAATGATGATGGATCTTCAAGTTTAGACCAATAAAGTGACTTCAAATT
This sequence comes from Sequoia sempervirens, assembly GCA_007258455.2. Classification (NCBI taxonomy): domain Eukaryota; kingdom Viridiplantae; phylum Streptophyta; class Pinopsida; order Cupressales; family Cupressaceae; genus Sequoia; species Sequoia sempervirens. Next base: position 7,974 of record VDFB02054047.1, on the reverse strand, counting down.
CAACATCTCTAGGTCTTTCTCAACCATCTAGGAATGTTCCTTGCATTTTTATCAAGATCTCTCATCTTCTTTGCTTCTTCATGATAAATCCCCTATTGGAGTGGGTAATGTGATTATTTAGGGTCCTCTTAATGTTGCACTCATAGCTATTGAAGAGGCTTTTCTCTACCACAGTCTTGGTAGCCTTTAGGTTGAATTCCACTTGTTGGTCATAAGGTGGATGATTATTACCTACTTATCACTCTCTTACATCCTTCAAATTGACATGGGAAGGCACTTAAGACAACTTTTCATCCTAGTTCTTGTCATTTAACCTTCAAAAAGCATTTAGATTCCACTATGTTTAATATTTGTAACTATACGATGGTCTCAAGGAGGGAGAAGACACTAGTCTAACTAATTGTGATACAATGGAAGAAGGAAAATACATGTTTGATGGAGGGTAGAGTAATCTTGATGATCAAGATGTCCCTCTTAGTGTTGGTGTTATAGCTCTCCCTACTTGATTATGTTTATGTTTTATTAAACTTTAAACTTGCGATTTAGACAATTATTTCTTTTTTAGATCATATTTATTGTGGGTAATTTTTCTTGACTGGATTAATTTAGTTTTAGAATATAATATCATTCCACCCATTATTTTTTAAAAGTTAACCAAACATTTTTATTTCAATATTAATATATAACTCTATTTTATTAAAAAATCTATTATAAATTCATATATATAAACCATTACTTAAAATTAACTAAATTTATATTTTATTTACAAAATAAACATTATGATTAAGATTCTTATTAAAAACTTTTTAATTATTCAAAGATAAAACTTTATCATTTTTATTAATATATTTAAGCACATTATAGCCTTTTAACACCTTAATATAACTATAAATAAAAACTTTTATATATTCAATAAAAAATTATATTTCCAATTAAAAATCCGATTCCATGGAATAAAAAAAAATCTCACCATGTGTATTCAATTATATGATTATTGACTTGTAAGGATAAAGAATAGTATAAAATATTTTGTTGAAGATTCTGTAATCATATGGGATGTGTATTTAAAAGGACCACATAAAAGTATGGCATAAGCTTTGCACTTTCCGTTACCCATGCTTATCTTGTAAAGTCGATTCAATTGGTCTCTATGATAATTTTTATTACCATATATAAGTATGTATTGGAAAAATCATATATTTTTTCCTTTTGTCTTTTCTAATTAATTTTAATTAGAGTGTCTTTTATTAAAAGTAGTATAATTTTTTGTATATTTAGTTTATAATTTTTTTATTTCAATCATATTATTACTTATTTTTAAAATATAATTTTTGATTTATAAGTTTGTAAGTTATTGATTTTTATTAAATATGTGAGAATAGAGTTATGTTAAATAATTTTTGTATTTATTGATTTGAATCTAAAGAGTATAAAATTCAAATTTAAATGATACATTATATTTTACTATTAGTTGTTGTGAGTCAATATAACACACATTGATATTGATTTGTGTTCTATGTTGTATTTAAATCCATTTACTCATTCATTTGAAATCACCTAAAGCTTATTAGAAGAGAATTCATATAAATACCATCATAACAACATCATAAAGCATCATAATTTCATTATCAACTAGCATACATCATCTTATACATCCTCATGTTTGTTTGTTGTCTTTGATCATTGTTTTGAAGTCTTTTAATTGGACCTCCCAAGGACTTAACTAAGGAGAACAAGACCTTTCTTAGCAAGTTTCCACATGAATTTGTAAACAACACTTTCTTAAATTTAGAACACGAACACAACAATGAGTGAATCTTAGTCGTCAAAACTTATTCAATTCATTTTTTTTGAGTACATGTTTGACTCCACACAATATTTTTCTTGTGTAGACATAGATATGTATTAGAACAAAGCATAGTCATTTTGTAAGTTATGAGGTGTTCATCTAACCAAGACCTAAAGTTCCAAAATAGTTGTAAATTGATTCATGACATCTTTATCATCATTTTCCTCCATCTAGAATCTAGTTAAGTATTATATTTTATTCATTTAAAATTTGTATAAATTTTGGTATCAATTCTAACTCTTTAGTCTAAGATGATTGTTTATTTAATTTCTTGAATTATTTTATTGGCCTAGATATTAAGGTAAGTGTGATTTTTTCCTTGCATAAAATGGTTAACCCTACATTTCTACACACCTTGAGGTTTGACCTTAGGGTTTATCCTTCTATATTAGAGTTCTAAATCTATGTTTTAATTATATACTTTTTTATTTTAGATTTGATTAGGGTTAGATTCATTATCATTCGAGCTTCATTAATTTATCATGATTAGGGTTTGGTCTATTATTATTTTTCTCTTTGCTCATACCTAGTGAACCCTCTCTTAATCACTCCCATTATTAGATTTGTATCATGGAAGTATTTTCCCTAGTCTAAGAGGATTTATTAACAATCGTTCATATGATAATGCCAATACCATTCTCATGACTTGCAATACTTGTAGTAACAATTCCATGGTCTATAGTACACCAAAGAAACTCGTAGATGCTTGTAGTAATTCAAGGATCACTCATTTTTCCTTAGTAAATACCACACACACTTCAATAATATAATAAAACACTATATAGGATTGGGCTCTACAATAACCATACATTTGTTAAACCATTTATAATTTCTATCACAATTTCAACAAGGTCCAACACACCTCTTGGTTGGATTGTAGATTCTAACTCACACCATTTTTCATAATATTATTTTAAGTCTTACACTTTAGACAATATTATTTTAAGTGTTACACTTTAGACATAAAACAATATAGCCATCATGATAATCTAGTCAACTGCCTAGATTCTTGCACTATGCCAAGTTGTCCACTAGCACATTCACAACAACCACACCACCTAATTGATGGGTGATGATTAGTCACACATGAAAACAAGTCCACTTTCATAATGAATCTCAACCTGCATGACATCTAATTTATATCATATCTATAACATATCTTAGTAGATAGTGAAATAAAGCAGAGTATATATAGAAATGCTTCCTACACTAATATTCTAAATAGAATATATTCTGAAAGTTTTAATCTTTTAACAATTACAGTAAGAAAAAACACATTTAACAAAAAAAAATAGTAAATACCATAACATAGGTGTACATAGGGAAAACCCTTTTGGGAGAAAAACCCCACACTCTAAAGAAACTTAATGTATTATTCAATAAATCATGATTGTACAATACACATGCAAAGAAATCCTTCATGGGAGTACCACAACCAGAAGTCTAGAGGAATTCTTGTAGTGTGAACAATATCTACAAAATTGTACACACAACCTCCATCTCAAGCACCTAATATCTAGTAGATACAAAACCTAAAACCATCAAATGGTAAATAGAAACCCATGAGCTAAAACAACACAAAAGTGGTGCCCAAATTATTCCCCAATCAAAGATGCATTATTATGTGTCATAATATGCATCATAGGTGGTCAACATGCATAACTCCACTTTATAGATCTTTTATGTGTCCAACAACTTTTAAATTTCCTACACAAACTTTTGGGGGCCATAACTTTTGACCTAATGGATTAATTGGGCCCATTTTTAAAATTGAAGTACTTTAAGAGATCTACACAACAAGCACCACCCAAATGCAATTCCAAGCAACTAATAATTTTTATTTTGGCCAAAAACTAAGCCTATAACCTAAAAATTGAGTTTTTCCATTTTATACCGAAAAATTGCACCTTCTATATTATTAACATTAGGATCAAGATTTCTCTTTGTTGATTGAAGCCTTCTAGTTTCTCTGTCCTGGGATTTGGGCTTTTTCTTGTTGGTTTGGTTTTGTACCTCACGATTGGGTCATTAAATTCATTCCATTCCATCCATTCCATTCCATTCCATCTTTATTTCCTCCATTTCACTCCCTCAAATTAATTAATTCATTCTCAAACTCAGGTTCAAGGTGGAGTGAAATTTTCTCGGTATCCTCTCTATAGGGGGATCTCTCGAGGTAGAGCTTGAGATGGTGGATTGGGTGGGTGGGTTTTGCAAGTTGGTGGAAGCTTCTCAGAGCTTTGCTTTATTACCAAAATTTCTTTTTCACTGTTGCTCTCTTATTGAGGCAGGGAGGTGGGGAAATATGACTACTCTTGAAGGGTACTTTGGCAACCCTTTTTGTTTTACCTCAGTGCGGATCAGTTGTTTCACTATGGAGTGGATGTTGCAGGTTGTGTTTAGTGCCTGGTAGATTCAAGCAGTTTCTTTAAAAACGTTTTGGGGTTAAGGCCCTTGTGATTTCCTAGCTGTAAAGGGTTTTCAATCCCTTCAAAGTTGATTTCTTGCGTTTTGTTTTGTCTTGTATATCTTTTGGTAGATTGTTGATGTTGGGATGTTGATTGTCTATGTACCTATCTTATTGCAGCTTTCTTTTTATTGTAAGGGGTTTCAGGCACCCTCAAAACCTATTTGTAAGGGGTTTTTGGTTCCCACAAAACCTGTTGATCTCTAATAAAAACATTAGGATCAAGGTTGAGACACCTTTAACAACATATAAATAGAATATAGATAGAAAAATAGATTAGAATCTATCAGCCATGCATCTTTCTTAAGAGTATGCCTATACATGTATAGGATCAACATATAAATAATAATATATATATATATATATTTTAGTTCTACATTTCTCCTATTATGTCTCATAAAGTTTTCACAAACATGTGTAACTTCATTTAGAGAGTTGTCAATTTATTTTTCCATGTACACTCCAAATTAATGTATCCAAGTGGTTCCTCTTCCATGTCTTACTAAATGAGATCAAAGTGTTTAAGCCTTAACATCAAACCATGAGACTTGTCATATTACCTTCCAATTTGTTATAAATGTGTTGAGATGGTGGAGGTGTAGGATATATTCCAAACACTTATGAAAGATAAAATTTCAAAGGCCCTTTGAGAATAACAAGATTTTCTATTTAGTCGGTTTGTGGAAGTCCTAAAGCATGGTTTGATCAACTTCATGATCAATAAAGTATTCGGTGTTCAATTCCCTATAGGTTTTAAGTAAACATAAACATCTATGTTTTTGAGTGAAATATTAATTTATATGAATAATAATTTGTTGAATGACTTTTCTAATGAAGAAAAGCTCATAATTGCACCTTTGAAAGTATCTTCATCCATTAAGAAGTGGTGGAAAACCCATGCACTTTTGTATGAAGGATAGATAGGAGGAAAATCTAAGCCTACCTAGGATATATTCCTAGAATCCATCAAGGATGAGTATTATCTTGAAGATGTATATGATGATCATTACATGTAGTAGTCACAACTAAGGAAAAGACCTGACCAATCAATTCAAGTCCACATTGATCCTTTCCTTTATCTATATACAATATTGGGCTCATTTGAGCTAGATAAGTACAAAGTCCTCAGTATTGTGGTGCCCTATGACCATCCATTCAATCTAGACCAAAAATAGTGAAAGTCGTGATGTCGGGAGATGCCTATCATATGTGACAATCATTGAGGAGGAGTTTAAGTGGAAGAGAAAGTGAAATATAATAATTGTGCCAAATAAAAAACCACCACTGAAAAATATAAAACCATCTATGATAGATAAATGGTATAATAGACACAAAAGTAATAGTCACTCTATTATCGAATTCCATGCTCATAAGACTTTACTTACATGGGCCAAAATAGAGGATGATGAAGTCAAGACCTTGGATGGAATCAATGACATAGATCCCAACATTTTAATCAATAACACATAAGAAATCCCTATCATGCTATGAGTTGAAGTAGAGTAACTATTTCATTCATAGATATGGGTGCAAGGCTAGCCACTAGAATTTGTGATTGATGATAGTGGCACAAAGAAGCACATTTATATAACAACCATCAAGTGATTAAATTTTTTGACCATGCCACATCCATAGCCTTATAATTAGGATGGTTCAACCCCTACAACACCTAAGGCATACATGTTACTACCCAATGCCACTTTTAATATGTTATTCATCATTTATAAGAGTATTTAGGTTATATTGTAGTGCTAGTGGAGGTCTATAATGTACTCATTGGACATCCATGCATGTATTGTCACAAGTGTATATACCTCACCAAGTCCTATAACATAGTTATACTAGTGGATAGTATAATATACTAAACTCCTAAAGGGATTACATGATTAACACATATTGTTCCAAATCCAAAAAATGTATAGCTCTACATACTGACTTTTCATGTTTTTTTGCCAATTGACATGTGAACTTTAGTGGAAAAAGTAGATTAGATTTTGAAAACCATGTTAATGCATAACTATTTTATGCCCATGTACTAAGGCATTAGAGTGGTTCATTTCCCAAAATTCAAGGCTCTACATTGTCTTCCTAGACTTAGCACAATCATGACTATATGTTTACAATGGGGGAGTGATTGATCTAGGGGGAGTGATTGATCTAGGGGGATCTACAAATAATGGTTCTCATAGTAGCACCAAGATAATTCTCATATGGCTTGATGTACTTGTGATAACACTTATATGGTCTATGGTACAATAGAGAACCTCTTAGATTCTTATAGTGAACAAGGATCATCTTTATAATTATTTACTAATCAATATAATTATTACTTATCATATTTACTAATCATTTTATAATTATACTTACTTTCTATTTATTACTTTTCATATTTACTAATTCTATTTTATTATTTCTTTTTAGGATAACTCTATCAATGTTTATAATATGGCTATTGAGTTTTGTCTTATATAAATTTTGAATCAATATTTGACATTATTTTGGCATAATTTTTACATAATTTCTAGTTTAACGTTTATATTTATATAGATATTCCATATCTATATTATAGTTTTATTTTATATGTTATAACCTAATATAGATTCATTTTATAATTTCTAGCTTAAATTAACTTTGAATTTTAGTTCCATACATGGTATAAATCAACATATGTATATATCATTTAATATCCACTGTTAAAAAAATGTTTTTAAATTTTAACTTTTCCTCGTTTATTTATATCTATTATTCTTACTAACAATTTTATTTTCTTCTTACATATTTATAACTACTATAGATCTATATCTATATAATATAATCATTACTTTTGTAAATTCTTGTTCACTTTTTGTATACTATAATAATTTACATCTTCTCATTCAATATTTTTCATCTTTCTAAGCAATCTCTTTTTAGGACCTTTTTCGTTCTACCTAACAATGTTTTTATTTTGTAAGTTTACATTCTAACTCTTTAGTCAACTTTGTGCATCCTTGTGCATTGTTTCATGTGCAACCCCTCTCCCTCCTCCCTATCTCATACCTTTTTATGCAATTCTTGGTTTGCAACTAATCATTTTCCCAATTGAGCTCTCTACTTCATCTTAATGATGGATCATGGACTGTGATCCAAAACATTGATGTAAAAAACTATAGACACAATCAAATCCAAAAACCATTTAGAAATAAGGATCATCTATTCATCCTTACAAATGTTGCACACACTCCAATAATGGCACAAAATATATCTATTGGGCTATGATATTCACTTATGCCAAAATTTTAGTGGTTTTTACCTTGACATTAGTAGGGTCCAATACACCTCCAAGACAAACCACACCCTAACTCACATTGCTTGTCACCACATTGTTCTAAGTGAGACTTTCAACTTTGGAATTTTTAGTCACTAGCATAATCTAAGTGACATCCTTGAGACTCACACGAAGTAGTCATCCACCAACACCTTACACATATACACCCTAGCCTAACAATTTGAATATGATAGTGTAGACACAAATGTTCCTTAGTCATCCATCACCTAACCCTAATTGGTCAATTCCATCATCTAGACTTAATCATCTTTACCTAGTCTTAATCGACCAATATCATCACCTAGGACATGTCCCCTTCACCTAAAGTCCTTCACATAATTAAATAATCAT
>VDFB02054044.1:0-14948 GCA_007258455.2 Sequoia sempervirens | reverse complement strand
TATATATATATATATATACATGTAGATCTTATTATTTTATTATTAAGAACCTGCGTCGGCCATACCGCAGTCCTATGAATGTCTAACTTCCTATGAAAATCGAACTCATTGTATGTATTTTTATGCTGGGTAAATTTTAAATACATTTTAAATAAAGTTTTTATATTGCAGTAATAAAAAAAAAAAGGGTTTATTAAATCAAAGTTTTTGTGGTGGCCGAATTGGCCATCCGAATCCATGTCTATACCAGACGGACGGATTTCGAAATTGTATTTATTTTATTTAAACTGTGTTTTGTTTTTTTTTTATTATTATAAAAAAATTATCATATAAAAAAAATACGTATGAAGTTATTTGTTTGGGGGTTCGGGGAAAGGACGGCTGAAGCTGTACCTCACCCGTCACCCCACTACCATGGCAGTACCACCGCGACAGTCTCTCTGACCACGACTGTGCAGTGCGCAACAGTCTTAATGACTGCTGTGCAGTGTGCAGCAGTCATTAGGACTGCTGCGTATTGTCTGGCCACCGGCCGGTGGGCAGTGGCTTTGTTAAGGTTTTAAATTTTAATTTTTTTTAGTTTTATTTTATTAACTTATTTTATATGTTTTATATTCTATTATAAATATATAATATATATAATTATATATATATATATATATATATGTATATATTAATATATATATATAGTTATATATATATGTATTTATATATATATTTAAATTTATTTAATGGTTATGTGGTTTTTTTATTTTGTATAAATAAAATTATGATGTATTTTATTTAGATAATAAAATAAAATCATAATTAGTTAAAATTATTTATTTAAATGAAATTTTAATTAATTAATTGTAATGTAATTTCATTACGTTTTAGGAATGTAGCTGTGCATTGTATTAAAATGTTTAATTTTAGTTATAATTAAGTAAATTTTAATTATTTGAAATTGGGCATTGAATAATTTATGATTTGGATTAAACAAATGAGAAAGACAAGATTTTAGTCCTTAATTGTGATGTTAGACTTTGTTGAAACAATCATATTTAATTACATAAACCGGATCAGAGTCAAACGTGTGGGTGCGACCTTGATTATGTTATGTGAATTTTCTTTTCACGTTGTAGTTCTCGTTCAGTGTTGTAGATGTGGGAACCGTATTGGTCCGTAAGAATCTTGTTCCAGAGGCTTGTGTATTAAAGTGTTTATTGCTTTGTTTATGCTTTTGAGCTTTATTGGTATCAGGTTAGGAAGGGTTGGACGGGTTTGCAAGTCTTTTGAATATGAGCAGTTGCGAGATGGTTAATGCCTCGTGTACCTGGTTTTGGTTTTATGATTTTTATGTGTTAGTCCAACCATTGCCTGTTTTGAGATATGTTAGGGGTCATAGGAGGGAGAGTGGCTCTTCGTGGGCACCGGCGCCTCGGATGAGGAAGGGCCAGGATAACCCTCGAAAGAGTAGTAAACAAGTGATAACCTAAACAATAGATTTAGGGGGTTGGGTAGTTTAAAAACACAAGATAATAAAACTTTGGATTCCTCAGCTATGCATTAGGGCTACTTAGACTAGTGATAGACTGAGAAGGCCGTGGTCGGCATAGTCATAGTCTTGTCTTCACAAGAGACTATTGGCTCCGCATTAGCTACCCTATGGTGCCGGCGCCTCAGTTAGGAGGAAGGGCCAGGATATCCGTAGATGGGTGCCAGCTCCTCAGTTGGAGGAAGGGCCAGGAAATCCCATGAGAGCTATGTGATGACACTCTCCACTTGAAACCCTTGTGCTTTGTTGTTGTTGCCTCTGGATGTTATCTCTTTATGATGTTTCTTTGAATTCTTGGGAATTGAATCTTGATTGTGAAGTGATAGTACTTCATGTTATCGTTATGAGTTCTTGGTTTAAATCTTGTCATGTGATTTCAGAAATTTGATGGTTGTTCATTGTAAACTTAAGTTGTACTTGTTATGTATCATGTTGTTGTTGAGTCGGTTGACATTCATGGTCGGGTTCACTTCCTCGTCACCTCTGAGCACGGGGGGTGAGTTACTTGTAATTCACATGGTTGGGTGGAACGTGCTCCGCACCCGTTGGGTTCCCCATCAGCGTCTTGTCTTCTCTGCTTTCCGCAGTGCAGATGTTCCAGTGATCAGTTGTACTTCATGTTCATTATTCTTGTATCAATCCCCATGTTTGGGAAATTCAATGTAATTCATGTATCAAAGAAAATTGTAATGTAATATTATTTCAATGATGTAATAGTTAGGTTTGATTTGGATCTTGTTAAAAGATTTATCATGGATGTAATTGTGCAATGTCATACTCACATCATGGCTATCAGTTGTATCGTTGTATATGGTTTTCATCAATTAAATGGTTATGTTGTTTTCGTTATCTTTATTTTGTTTTGTGGTTGCAATGTAACCTCGCGTGCCCCAGAGAACCAAGTGTATTAATGTTATGTGTTGTGCTATGTGTTTTTGGTTTAATGTTGTTCATGTTACTTTTATTATTTAAAAAATAAAAATAAAAAATTATTCGCATTATGTGTGTGTTCTTCTCTGGGGTTTGCACGACGGGCGTTACAATTATCATTCACAGACTCATTAGATAATAAAAAGGTAATTAAAACCATTTAACATTTAATCAGTATCATTTAAATTAATTAACCTATGAACCTGGGATTTATCCTCACTTAAAAATAACTTGATCATTAACCTTCAAGTAAAAGAAACTATGTAAATGTAGAATCACTTATCTCCTTTAGTGAACCCTAAAACTTAATTAACCATATAAATTGATTTACTTTAACTAAATACACAGTTCATTTATCTACAACAAAATTAAATACCTAATTCAATAATGTTTGTTCCGTTAAAATCTTTTGTTAAATAATATTTTACTAAGCAACCTATCGAAATAACAATTTTCTCTTTAATTATTTACCTAATTCATTCCCTGGCACAATAATTCACAAGTAATTGTCACAATATTTTATTCTAAGTAACCGACTACCTGTAGTGCCCTCTGTTTCGGTCATCGTTTATGTTAAGTAAGTTGTTGTTTGTAATGTCATGATGACGTGGTGATTTTATTATTTAATTTAAATTTAAGGTTATGAGGTAACACTAATAATATGTTTGGATTTGATTAATAAAATTAATTTAATTATAAGGTTACCTATTTCATTTGGAATTAAATAAAGAATTAGATTCAATAATAAAGGTCAATTTAATTATCGTTGGGAGTTAGTTATTTAAAATAATCAGATTAAATGAGGAAAGGTAATTATCATTTAATGATTAAATTCAATTAATGAATTTAAAAGTGATAAAATATTAAAGAGGATTAAATATTAAAATTGTAATTAAGTTTAAATAAATTACGGTAAAAATATTTGTTGAATTATATTTTAATTAAAAGTTAATTATTTATGAAAATTTGTTTTAGTTAAAATTTAGAGTTAAGTGGAAGTAATTTAAAACAAAAGAAGTTATTGGTTGAAATTAAATAAATAAATATATAAAGTAATGATTAATTAAAGTGGGTAAATAAAAATTAGTTATTTTTTGAAAATCTTTTACGGGGGAGAAAGAGGAGTTAGGGCGGTTGAACGGAGAATTTGGTATTTTCTTTAAGAAGAGGCAAAAAAAATAAAAAATTAAGGAGGGTTATCTATGTGAACCAATTGGAGAGCACCTTCTTATTCGAATGTCGTTATGTTGTTGTTCACTTTCTGTACTGACCAAGGGTTTGAAGATGCAGCAAAAGTTTTAGGCGTAATTGCTTCTGTTCTGGCTTATCCATCCTTCAACCTCAATAAATTGTATGTCCTTTTATAACCATGTTCTTTCCACTACAATTTTGATGCACTTTTTCAGATTATTGGAAGAAATTAGTCATTTGGTAATATGCAGTCACGTTTCGGTTTCTTAGAAGTATATGGCTTGTAAATATATTAGGTATATGTTATACATTTATTTGGATTGTTGTATGTTTATGTTTTATTTAGTGTAATCGATTTATCTTAGGGCATGTAATTTTTGAAGAAACCCTTGTTTAGGGATGTCATGGCCTTTTCTTTCACCGAGTAGAACAGTTAATAAAATCAACGTAAATTTATGTTTACCGAAATTGATGTCAAAACAGAAGAAAATAAAATAAAATAAATTTAAATAAAATTTGAATAATAATGATAATAATTACCATCCATTGAGAGTCATAGTTAAGTTGTGATATAAAGAAAATAAAATTAATTTAACAAGATTAATATAATTTTAACCTATAAAGATTTATTGTTTTAATAAATCTAATATTAATTCTCTTGATTTTGGCCGATAGAGGCAAGTTAATTAGTTCTTGATAGAGCAGGGCATTTCACGAGGGTTCCTCCCTTTGCTTCTTAAATAGCTTGAACATCCTCTACCTCTGCAACTCTCCACTCAATCAAAACTAATTATTCTCTCGATCACTCTAGTGTAATTCAGGCCGACAACCGCTATAATCCTTCGTATAATCTCTCAGATTGGTTGAATTTTGACAAATTATCACCTATGCTGATAAAAAAAAACAAATGGGTAGACTCTGCAGGAAATTCTCATAAGTCACGTATTTGCACCTCACCTTTCTTTCGCCCTTAGTCTTGTGGATAACATTTGTGATTTAATAATAATGCAAGTAGATGGCAATATTACCAAATTCCAAAAATTCACTTCTCATATAAATGGCCTCTCACATTGTTGCAACCGTAACCATCTCAAACTTGGAGGAAGCTTGGTTCGTGTGTCTTCTCTGATGCCATCAATCAACAGATTGTTCAAGCGAAGAAATTGAGGACCAATGAGCAGATTATTTAATTCTCTTGGTCTGCGCAATGTTTCAAGCCCTTGCCAGTTACCTCCATTCAGTCGAAGCTAAGAGAAATTGATGTTATTGGTTACAGTGCTTAGATGAGCTCCTTCACACAGTCTGGTAATCTAAATTTATAAATCTCCCTGAAACCATAAGAAAAACTATCACAGCTGCAATGTTAGACTTGCAAAAGTGTAGTAAATTAAATAGTTCCTCTGAACCCCTTGGCAGCCTGTCACAGTTTCAGCATTAGAGTTGAGGCGTTGTATAGAATTAAATAGTGTCCCTGAACCATTAGCAACCCGTCCCAGCTGTAACTTTTTGAAGCTGTAATAATTTGCTGCTGTTATTTTTTATTTTCTGTTGTTATCTTTCTAAGCTGTTGGTGCATGAATTAGGTCTCGTTTTGTTTTTTTTTAAGATGATTGACATAAAATAATAACACTGAATTTGAATATTTTTATTATTTATAGATCTATTTTTATTTCTTATTATATTTGTTAAATATGAATTATAATACTTCGTGTGGATATATAGGAATAAATTTTTCGTTATTTTTATAGAATTTTAGATTCATATATTTTTTTTGTATTTGATATATAAACTCCACTTCCCTAGTTTGTTTCAGCTGGTTTATTTTACTTTATGTTGGATAACTTTTGGCTGAGAAAATATTCAGTTGTGCTACAGAATTAAGTTATAATTGGCTTTATTCTTATAAAGGAAATTAGAGATAATTAAAGATAAATGAAAGGGAAGAGTAGTTGCATTGTTTTAGACTGATTTATAATTTCTCTTTCAAGTATAAGTATATAAATATTTATATACAGATTGGGTATCAATTATGTGAGGGACACATAGATTCTTGTATTGTTAATAGTTAGTATTTATTTGGGTAACTTTGGAATAATAAATATCTTCCTCTTTAATTTGAAATAAATAATTACTTATTTTTATAGAGATTTAGTTAAATAAGTGAATTGAAGTAAATTAAGTTTAAAAGAAAATTTATTAATGCATATATATAGGGTTTTAATGAAAGCATACAAACTTATTGTGTAACATTGGTAGATTAGTTTATTCTTACTTTGGTTAGTTCCAAGTGGAATAGTTAAATTAGAAATAGTGAAAAGTAGAGTTTTGTATGTGCTTGCTTTTCGTAAGTAAAATTAGATGATTATGGAATATAATGAAAGTATAAATATTATGTTATTAGAAGAGTTAAGTTGTTTGAAGCAGAGGTAATTATAAATAAATGAAAATAAGATGAAATTTTTTCTATGTGGTTATTATGTGAAAGTATTTTAAATTCATATGAGAAAAGAGTATTTTGGGCCTTCATAGATAATTTATTGTGTTAAATGTTAAATGGTTTTTAATTACCCTTTTTGTTATCTAATGAGTTTATGAATGATAATTATTTGTCAAAACTACTATGTGAAATAATTTATTAGTATCGTCACCTTAGGATTATAATAAAGTTGTAATTTATAGAATTGTCATCTTAGTATTACATTTTAAAGTTATAATTAGGATTCATATTAAACAGTCGATGGAGTTGGTTATCTTATAAACGATATAGTTATTTTAAATATAATTATTTGTAGTAAATACTCTTTTAATTAAACTAAGTGGATACCTTAAAGTAAGTGATAAGAACGTTGAAATAATGCCTAAATTAAAGGAATGTCTTTATGGTTATAAGGTGTGAGTGATTGTTGTTTTAAACAAAGTGTTTGATTATTGGTTTAAGTGTTATGTAATTGTTTTAAGATGGGTGTGATTTGTGGGATATTTATGGAGATGTCTCGATGGCCTGTTCATTGTAAGTATTTTATGATAGTTTTCTTCAAGGTTGATGTGTCTAATGGTCCTTGTATGTAATTATGTGTGTAAAATGGGAACCCGTATTATTGTTCATGATTGTTTTAATTTGTGTTTGGAAGAGTATGCTTGAGAATTAGTGTCTTGTGGCTTATAACATCAGATTATATCTTCACTTTGCAATATTGTGATATCCTTAAATGATGAAAATGTTTGATCGTTAGAATAATGTTCTTTTTAGATGGGTTCAAGTTACTTCTTATTGAATGAATGGATATATTATATTTGAATTAGTGGTTTTATGTATTGTCTTGATAGGTCCTTTCAATGTGACTTTTAGTGAGCTGATTTTGAGTTAGGGACTTTCTCTCATTTAACTTACATTTCTATATGTTTTCTTTTGCTCTCTACCTAAGTGGCAATTTGGTTAAGGTTATCTTTGTCATGATTGACAGTTCTGATTGAGTTGTTAATGAGTCAAATTGAAAAGTTCTTTGAGTTATGGGTATTCCGAGAGGAGAAAATAGAGGTTTCCCTTGGATTCCCGATTTAGTTCTTATCGAAGTTCTTGGTGTTGTTGAATGGAGTTGTTGATCTTATTTTGGTGTATTTGCTCATTATATTTACATTGGAAATAGTTCTTTGAGGTCTTGCAATTATTGCTGTCAGTTCTTTGATGGGGAAACCCTAGTGTAACTTTATAAGAATCTTCCAGAGGTTTATTTTACTATTGGTTAATGTTCCTCCTTTTATGTGCCCTTGTTGTGGCAAGTGTTTTGGTTTCATGTTTTTGAAAGGGTTGTATGGGAATCATGGAGATTTTGATTATGTATTTATGGCAAGATGGGTAATGCCTTGCATGCTGCTCTGTTGTGATATAATGTTCTTTTTATGTTGTACAACCCTTGGATTTTGGTTTTATGTTTTGAGTGTCTAGAGATAGAGAGTGGCTCTAAGTGGGTGGTCGACGCACAAAGGGGCGCCAGGATAGCCCTCGTTAGAGTGAATTTAATAAGTGATAATTTAAATAATTAACTAGGGGGTGGGTAGAATCACATTAAAAAGATAATTGATGCCTCATCTGCCATTTAGTGCTATCATAGGCTAAAGGGGATTGAGAAGGCCGTGGTTGGCAAGATCGTTACCTTGTCTTCATGAAAGGTTAACGATTCCGCATGAGCAACCCTATGGAGCGGCGCCTTGAGATAGGTAGCCTGGATAACCATAGATGGAGGCGGCTCCTAGTGCTCGGGTTGCCTGGATAATTCGTCAGTAGATGGAAGCGGCTCCTTGTGATAGTGGTAGCCTGGAGAATCCATGTTAATCCATGCGATGAAACTCTCCTCTAACACTCCTTATTATGTTGCTTCTTTGGAAATCCTCTAGAAGTGGGTCTTTGTCTTGAGTTGATGGATCATAGTTGTTTGAATTGATTTTTGGTTTTACCCTATTTTATTTATGGCATATTCTATGGTCTTGTATAAATCTTGTTGATAATTTGGGTTTTGACCTTATACTCTTATGGTACTGTGATATGATGTTATTGTATTGTATCATTGCGATTCAGAATTGTGATACGTTTATTAATTTCATCTTGATTTGGAAGTGTTTTATGATCTTCCTTTGGTTCCTTGTTTATTGGCTATTGCTATGATTTAGGTGATGAGACTTATGACTTTAAGTTATTATGTTGATTCTTGGATGTGGTTGATTATGTAATTGTAATCCTTGAGTTTTATGATACTTCTGTATGACGTTGAGTCTTATGGTTCTCTGTTGGATGTTCTTGGTTGAGGTATCTTTCTTGTTAGCTCCTAGCATAGGGGGTGGGTCTTTGGACTCACATGGTCGGGTGGAACGTGCCAAGCACCCCATTGGGTCCCCAGCTGAGGATTGAGAGGTGTGGATTGGTGCTGTTGTAGCAACTCCAGAGTTGTATTTGTCTTGGAGCCAGTTATGATACTTTGTATTCATCTATTCATTTGTATCATGTTATCTGGTGATGGTTTCACTCATATTTGGAACACTTTTGTATCATTGTACTTCTTAAACATTGTACTGTAATGAAATGTTAAACTTGGTGTGGATATTGGCTATGATAGTTGTTATTCAATGTGTTAGGATGATCATGCATATGATGTATTTGCGTATTCAAATGGTTTCTTATCATTGATCATCATGTATGTGTTATATTTGTTAATGCTTACTTTATATCTTTAGATTTTATTCTTTATGGTTGTTGTATGGATCTAAGTCACGTAATGACTCCTCGTGTACCCCAAGGGATGTATGTGTTAATGAATCTATTTAAATGAAATTCATGTTATGACTTGATGTGTATTACATGTATGTTATGTGCATTTAAAAAAAAAATTGTGCTGTAATTATTGTGTTTTTGTCCTTTGGGGTTCGCATGGCGGGGCGTTACATAATTGGTATTAGAGCATAGGTTCAAACACTGGGCACTATTTGTGTTCACTATGTAACCTTGCGCTTAGACCCGTGCGTCTTGAGTTTCACTTTTCTGTTGTCATTGTTGTGAACCTGAGTTTCTTCTATTAACCAGTGTCGGGTCGATGGTGCAGGAAACTGATTGAAAGGATAGGACCCGCGGTGTAGTGCGTAATGCACCGATATCCTTCCGGTCGGGGATGCTCTATGGACCCTTGAGTTTTAGTGTGATGTGTTTCTTGGTGATGTGTTATGTGTGTGAATATGTCAAGTTTGTGTGGAATTTGCGATTTTGTTGTCCTTGAATGGTGAATTATGTTTCCTTGAATCTGTGAAGGTGTAAAATTTTGCCCTTTTTATTGAAATTGATGTGAGATCTGGTGTTGAATAATGGTTAAAGTGAAGTTCTTTGTGTGAAAATTATGAGGTTTAACAAAAATGTGAGGTTTTGTAGAGAATTATTCTATGATTTTTAGCAGAATATGGTATTTTGAAGTTAAGATGCAACTTGAATGATTGGTGCTAATGTGCAATGTTCTATGGTAGCTTTTGATTTACAGGAACTTGGCTTTAGAAACGTAGTGATGAAGGTAAAGTAATTGTAATATGTAGGTATAGATACTCATTATTTCAAGTAGTAATTCCTTTTGATATAGTAGATGAATTAGGTTTATGGTTAGTATCTTTATGCGAATATTGTTTAACTAGTAAGAAGCAAACTATTTACGAGTTATTAGAATTGTTGTGACTATTATGTGTGGTTAGTGGGAGGGACAGTGTGGTATCACTCGCTCGCGAGTGCCCTACTATGCTGGGATTTCCTCTCACGATGTATTTGTGATATATATGTATCGTGCACAACGTTTGTTTTCATGTAGGATTGCAGGAAGTAAGTCTTGATTCCACCTGCATTGTCAGGACTGGGTGAGCATCATAAACACCCAATGGGCTTGATGTTGAACATAGGAGCTGACAAGAAGTTTCCTCGACTTAGTTTGTCCACTCCGTCCTAGTGTTTGGAAAATTAGTTTGGTTGCCACCCCGTTACTATTATCATTTTGGTATCATTTCCTTATTTTGGTTTGTTTAATTTTCGTTGCTTACTTGATGATGTTTAATTGATGATTTGACTTGTGGTGTTGATGTGCATATGTTTTTGTTTGTACTTGAGCTCAACTTCCAGGAGTAAGTTGAAGCCTAGGGGGGAGGATGTAGTGCCCTCCGTTTCGGTCATCGTTGATGTTAAGTAAGTTGTTGTTTGTAATGTCATGATGACGTGGTGATTTTATTATTTAATTTAAATTTAAGGTTATGAGGTAACACTAATAATATGTTTGGATTTGATTAATCAAATTAATTTAATTATAAGGTTACCTGTTTCATTTGGAATTAAATAAAGAATTAGATTCAATGATAAAGGTCAATTTAATTATCGTTGGGAGTTAGTTATTTAAAATAATCAGATTAAATGAGGAAAGGTAATTATCATTTAATGATTAAATTCAATTAATGAATTTAAAAGTGATAAAATATTAAAGAGGATTAAATATTAAAATTGTACTTAAGTTTAAATAAATTACGGTAAAAATATTTATTGAATTATATTTTAATTAAAAGTTAATTATTTATGAAAATTTGTTTTAGTTAAAATTTAGAGTTAAGTGGAAGTAATTTAAAACAAAAGAAGTTATTGGTTGAAATTAAATAAATAAATATATAAAGTAATGATTAATTGAAGTGGGTAAATAAAAATTAGTTATTTTTTGAAAATCTTTTACGGGGGAGAAAGAGGAGTTAGGGCGGTTGAACGGAGAATTTGGTATTTTCTTTAAGAAGAGGCAAAAAAAATAAAAATTAAGGAGGGTTCTCTCTGTGAACCAATTAGAGAGCACCTTCTTATTCGAATGTCGTTATGTTGTTGTTCGCTTTCTACACTGACCAAGGGTTTGAAGATGCAGCAAAAGTTTTAGGCGTAATTGCTTCTGTTCTGGCTGATCCATCCTTCAACCTCAATAAATTGTATGTCCTTTATAACCATGTTCTTTCCGCTACAATTTTGATGCACTTTTTCAGATTCTTGCAAGAAATTATAGTCATTTGGTAATATGCAGTCACGTTTCGGTTTCTTGGAAGTATATGGCTTGTAAATATATTAGGTATATGTTATACAATTATTTGGATTGTTGTATGTTTATGTTTTATTTAGTGTAATCGATTTATCTTAGGGCATGTAATTGTTGAAGAAACCCTTGTTTAGGGATGTCATGGACTTTTCTTTCACCGAGTAGAACAGTTAATAAAATCAACGTAAATTTATGTTTACCGAAATTGATGTCAAAACAGAAGAAAATAAAATAAAATAAATTTAAATAAAATTTGAATAATAATGATAATAATTACCATCCATTGAGAGTCATAGTTAAGTTGTGATATAAAGAAAATAAAATTAATTTAACAAGATTAATCTAATTTTAACCTATAAAGATTTATTGTTTTAATAAATCTAATATTAATTCTCTTGATTTTGGCCGATAGAGGCAAGTTAATTAGTTCCTGATAGAGCAGGGCATTTCATGAGGGTTCCTCCCTTTGCTTCTTAAATAGCTTGAACATCCTCTACCTCTGCAACTCTCCACTTAATCAAAACTAATTATTCTCTTGATCACTCTAGTGTAATTCAGGCCGACAACTGCTATAATCCTTCGTATAATCTCTCAGATTGGTTGAATTTTGACAAATTATCACCTATGCTAATAAAAAAAAACAAATGGGTAGACTCTGCAAGAAATTCTCATAAGTCACGTATTTGCACCTCACCTTTCTTTCACCCTTAGTCTTGTGGATAACATTTGTGATTTAATAATAATGCAAGTAGATGGCGATATTACCAAATTCCAAAAATTCACTTCTCATATCAATGGCCTCTCACATTGTTGCAACCGTAACCATCTCAAACTTGGAGGAAGCTTGGTTCGTGTGTCTTCTCTGATGTCGTCAATGAACAGATTGTTCAAGCGAAGAAATTGAGGACCAATGAGCAGATTATTTAATTCTCTTGGTCTGCACAATGCTTCAAGCCCTTGCCAGTTACCTCCATTCAGTCGAAGCTAAGAGAAATTGATGTTATTGGTTACAGTGCTTAGATGAGCTCCTTCACACAGTCTGGTAATCTAAATTTATAAATCTCCCTGAAACCATAAGCAAAACTATCACAGCTGCAATGTTAGACTTGCAAAAGTGAAGTAAATTAAATAGTTCCTCTGAAACCCTTGGCAGCCTATCACAGTTTCAGCATTAGAGTTGAGGCGTTGTACAGAATTAAATAGTCTCCCTGAACCATTGGCAACCCGTCCTAGTTGTAACTTTTCGAAGCTGTATTAATTTGCTGCTGTTATTTTTTATTTTATGTTGTTATCTTTCTAAGCTGTTGGTGCATGAATTAGGTCTCGTTTTGTTTTTTTTTACGATGATTGATAGAAAATAATAACACTGAATTTGAATATTTTTATTATTTATAGATCTATTTTTATTTCTTATTATATTTGTTAAATATGGATTATAATACTTCGTGTGGATATATAGGAATACATTTTTCATTATTTTTATAGAATTTTAGATTCGTATATTTTTTTTGTATTTGATATATAAACTCCACTTCCCTAGTTTGTTTCAGCTGGTTTATTTTACTTTATGTTGGATAACTTTTGGCTGAGAAAATATTCGGTTGTGCTACAGAATTAAGTTATAATTGGCTTTATTCTTATAAAGGAAATTAGAGATAATTAAAGATAAATGAAAGGGAAGAGTAGTTGCATTGTTTTAGACTGATTTATAATTTCTCTTTCAAGTATAAGTATATAAATATTTATATATAGATTGGGTATCAATTATGTGAGGGACACATAGATTCTTGTATTGTTAATAGTTAGTATTTATTTGGGTAACTTTGGAATAATAAATATCTTCCTCTTTAATTTGAAATAAATAATTACTTATTTTTATAGAGATTTAGTTAAATAAGTGAATTGAAGTAAATTAAGTTTAAAAGAAAATATATTAATGCATATATATAGGGTTTTAATGAAAGAATACATTTTGCCTATGTGAACTTATTGTGTAACATTGGTAGATTAGTTTATTCTTACTTTGGTTAGTTCCAAGTGGAATAGTTAAATTAGAAATAGTGAAAAGTAGAGTTTTGTATGTGCTTGCTCTGCGTAAGTAAAATTAGATGATTATGGAATATAATGAAAGTATAAATATTATGTTATTAGAAGAATCAAGTTGCTTGAAGCAGAGGTAATTATAAATAAATAAAAATAAGATGAAATTTTTCTATGTGGTTATTATGTGAAAATTATTTTAAATTAATATGAGAAAAGAGTATTTTGGGCCTTCTGAGATAATTTATTGTGTTAAATGTTAATGGTTTTAATTACTATCTAATGAGTCTATGAATGATAATTATTTGTCAAAACTACTATGTGAAATAATTCATTAGTAGTGTCACCTTAGGATTATAATAAAGTTGTAATTTATAGAATTTTCATCTTAGTATTACATTTTAAAGTTATAATTAGGATTCATATTAAACAGTCGATGGAGTTGGTTATCTTATAAATGATATAGTTATTTTAAATATAATTATTTGTAGTAAATATGCTTTTAATTAGATTAAGTGGATACCTTAAAGTAAGTGATAAGAACGTTGAAATAATGCCTAAATTAAGGAATGTCCTTATGGTTATAAGGTGTGAGTGATTGTTGTTTTAAACAAAGTGTTTTGATTATTGGTTTAAGTGTTATGTAATTGTTTTAAGGTGGGTGTGATTTGTGGGATATTTATGGAGATGTCTCGATGGCCTGTTCATTGTAAGTGTTTTAAGATAGTGTTCTTCAAGGTTGATGTGTCTAATGGTCCTTGTATGTAATTATGTGTGTAAAATGGGAACCCGTATTATGGTTCATGATTGTTTTAATTTGTGTTTGGAAGAGTATGCTTGAGAATTAGTGTCTTGTGGCTTATAACATCAGATTATATCTTCACTTTGCAATATTGTGATATCCTTAAATGATGAAAATGTTTGATCATTAGAATAATGTTCTTTTTTGATGGTTTCAAGTTACTTCTTATTGAATGAATGGATATATTATATTTGAATGAGTGGTTTTATGTATTGTCTCGATAGGTCCTTTCAATGTGACTTTAGTGACCGATTTTGGAGTTAGGACTTTCTCTCATTTAACTTACATTCTATATGTTTTCTTTGCTCTCTACCCAAGTGGCAATTTGCTATGCTATCCTTGTCATACTGATAGTTCTCGCTTTGAGCTGTTAATGGAGTCAAATTGAAAAGTTCTTTGAGTTATGGGTATTCCGAGAGGAGAAAATAGAGGTTTCCCTTGGATTCCCAATTTAGTTCGTATCGAAGTTGTTGGTGTTGTTGAATGGAGTTGTTGATCTTATTTTGGTGTATTTTCTCATTATATTTATATTGGAAATAGTTCTTTGAGGTCTTGCAATTATTGTTGTCAGTTCTTTGATGGGGAAACCCTAGTGTAACTTTATGAGAATCTTCTAGAGGTTTATTTTACTATTGGTTAATGTTCCTCCTTTTATGTGCCCTTGTTGTGGCAAATGTTTTGGTTTCATGTTTTTTTTGAAAGGGTTGTACGGGAATCATGGAGATTTTTGATTATGTATTTATGGCAAGATGGTTAATGCCTTGCATGTTGCTCTATTGTGATATAATGTTCTTGTTATGTTGTACAACCCTTGGATTTTTGGTTTTATGTTTTGAGTGTCTAGAGACAGAGTGGCTCTTAAGTG
>VDFB02054043.1:0-12219 GCA_007258455.2 Sequoia sempervirens | reverse complement strand
ACTTTTCAGCCTTATAGTGCATTTGCCTTGGGAATTGAGCCATTATGTGATTATTGATTTTGAGAACTGATCAACTTTGATCTGAACAAGAGACTTTAGGGTTTCAAGTTCGAATTCCTTGGGGAACGAGCCATCTCCATCGGAAGCAATTCAGAGGGTGTGAAATACCACTTGATTTATTGCAGCAGAGGTTTCTTCAGTCAGGAGGAATCACAGAGCTTTAGAGAATTTATTATCTTCAGATCTTTTCAGTGTTTTACATTCAGAGCACATCCATTCATCTTGGCGCACCATTACAGAGACTCAGACTTTGATTTTTGAGGAGGCCGTACATTATTCATTGCTGTTTCTGACAGGCCGTACCTGCTGTTAGGCCGTACTTCTGTCCTTGGGCCGTACTTATCAAATCAAGAGAAACGCCTCTTCCTTTGGTTTCCAGTTTGCATCAGTTGTGGCGCTGGGGTTTCAGGAGGGATTGGAGATCACCAGACCAGAGGAGAAGTCTTATTTGCATGCAGCCGTACCATCACAAACCTTTTTCCAGCAAGCTGCATATTCCAGGTTTTCAATAAAAATTTGTTATTTTATCATTGCATGTTCTGAGATCTTGATTGTATTGATACCAGTTGAACAATAAAGGAAGTGCCTTCATTAGATCTTGCAATTTCTATCTATTTTGGCCATTAGATATTTTATTTGAATTTATTTCTTATTTCCAAGCAAAAATCGCATTCTTTCAATTTCTTGCAAAAACTCAAAAATTGCAAAACCAAAAACTTAAAAGACTCAAAACAAATGATCTCGAGAGAATAGAAACTAGGGTTTCTACAACATAGTAATGATGTTCAATAGTGGTGCAAAGGAAAAAATATTATTTATTCATGTTGATCTAGGTCGATTAAGACAAGAAAAATAAGCACAACTAACTTAAATATTATTTGTGAGGATATTTTAAAATTTAAATACAAAGAGAACATTTATTTGTGGGAATTATGGTGGATAAATGACTTAAATACATTTAATGCATACTTAAATTCCATGGAATCCAAACTATTTGTAAAACAAAAATAAAGATAAATAATGGCATGTGAAGGCAGAGAAAGTGGAGTTGTACGCTGCCAAAACCGCTTTTGCGTAACTGTGATATCTGAGCAACTCCAGCGCCACCTTTTTGGTTCATAACAAACATTCTCTTTGCCCACTTTCTGCTTCTCGTGTTTTTTTGCTTTCTTGATAAGACTTGCTTACCTCTGTTTCTTTACAACTATTCAGGCGCTTACATATCAAAAAGGTTGAAATTGTGTAGTTTAGTTTTGATCTTTTTATAAAGTTCTGGTGGAAATTGTGAGCTAGAGAAATATTATGTTAGGAAAACCTGGGTCCATTCAAAAGAAATAATATTATTAATTGCGATTTTTTTGTGAGGCTGGACTGGATATAGATTTCGCGTCCTGGAGGCTAAAGGGCACTTGATAGTTGATACTGACAATCAATGCATGAATCTTTTTACATGCAGCTCACTGCAACTCTTCATGCGCAGCACCATACTATTAGATGGAGATAATTATATTTACATCAAACTTTCACCGCCAAACTGCTCAGCACCAGTTGCGCACCAGTTCAGACTCCAGTTCACTGTCGCATCACTGCCAACTACACTGCTCTTAGAAAAATCTAAAAACATAGAGATAACTCTCAGCTTACTTTGGTTTTTTTTTTAATATCTATATATATATATAGTGCTGGCTTATTTTGATCTGTATTTTTTTTTCATTTTGAGTTAATAGAAGAGCTTTTGTTTTTGAACCAAATGGTAGTGCTTCTTTTTTTAGTTGACATTCATAAAAATCTATATACTATATATTTTGTAAGTCCTTGTAATATTTGATAAATTTAGTTAAACGAGTATGTCTCTCTTATAATGTTTATCATATTGATAATATGTGTAAATGATAGTATGTACTATTGTTTCATAAAAAAACAAGTATATTTTTAATGAAACATTTATGGTTTTAATAGAATTTTATAAAATTATTACTAAAATCTTAATTCAATTTAAAATCTTCATGAATTTATGATGCACATGTTAAGGTGATACTAGTCCTCCCTTAATAGGTAATTATTACAGTGGGTATGTGAGTTGTTGGTTTAATGAACATCAATATGAGAATGTAATAACTAGTACTTGCACCAGAGGGGTGCAAGGGTTACGCCGATAAAAGACTATATAAAAACATAATAAGGATTGGAAGGATTTGATCACCTTCTTGATGAATCTATTTATGTTTCTCTTGTTGTTCTCAGTGCTATCCTCTAGCTATTTTTGTTCTACTTCTATGTAGCATGGGTCTATTTTTCTATTTCTTGGTTTTGGTGGCTACTATGGTAGCCTTATCATATCTATCTTTATGTAAAGGGGCTAGGGGCCTTGTTTCCCAATTTCCTTATCAAAAACTATATTACATCTTTAGGCTTTAGATAATATACAAAGTTAATTTCATTAATTTAAATAATATATTTCGATTTTTTTTTAATTGTATATAGTAGTTACTTTATATTTAGACTACGTAAGGGCATTATAAGTCTTATCTAATAAATCTTGAAATGTGTCATGCCCAAGTTTTTCACTAGGAAAACCCATAATTTTTTTTAATATACATTAATTAAGCTAATTATCACTCTAAGTGGTTAAGGTGAGAGGTACGTCTAGACACACACGACACACAAATATGGGTCTTATAGTTATAATATCAATGCATTCATTGAGCTCACCCTAGTTTCTTCGTTAAGGTTGTAAAAGGAGTAAGGTGTATTTTTCATATGATAATATATGACTCTAGATTTACTACAAGTGAATAGGAGAACCCCAAAAGAAGGAACTACAAGTGAATAAGAGAACCCCAAAAGAAGGAAATGAACTTGCTATTCTATTAATAATAATCATGCATCCCAGAGAACATCCATATTTCATACAATAGTAATATTGTTCCCTGATTGGCTTGCCCATGATAATATTATTATGCTCCTATTTCCTGCTATAGACAATTATTCCTTCGTGTCGATAGAATTATTGCAATGCCAATCCTTTTATTCCTTCGTGTCGATAGAATTATTGCAATGCCAATCCTTTAGGCATTATTGTTATAGGATTCAAGCTTACACTTGAAAATAATGTCATCGTTGAATCAATAACCTGACAACAATCAATTTTTTTTATCTATAGACAACTTGAATCTTAGAAACAAGATCATGTTGATATTTAATTTGCTAATAAATTAAATAGAACAATGTTATTATCCAGAAACCAATAGATGATCTTAAATCAACGATATAGGTAATGTTTAATGAAATTTAGATGCTAAAAAATAATGATTATATTTACTCTCAAGTTGCATTATTAATATCACTTTCATCTAACCAAACAATTGATATTATTATTAAATCTTGAACTAGCCTCAATATAATATTTTAAAGTCTCAATTTAATGATAATAATATTATACTTAAATCGAGTAATATATTACTTTTTAAAACTCATAATATCACTTCTTTTGAAATAATGATCTTAACAATAATAAATATATTATTGTCCTATTGATATTTAAAGAAAACAACATTACTAGCATTACTTACCCAATCATTAAAGCTTATTAATAACATTATAATTATTTAATCAAGTCATCCATATAACTCTATTTTATAAATATTGAAATTATAGCCTACACTATAATTCACACTATTATCTTTATTACTTATTTTATTCTTTTAATAATCCTCATTACACTATACAAATTGGCAATTATACTGATTCCTATATACATAATGTACAATATTTGGATATTTACTAATATTAATAATAAAAACATTAAGTCATCTAAGGACCTATGTAAAAATTGGAAACATTTAAACCCCAATTACATTGCAAAGGTTTAAGGACAAAAAGGGTAATTGCAAACTAAAATTGTAAACTGGAATTTCCAAAAGACTTATGTCCATTACAAAAAGAAATAGGGTGATACACTTTGACTACAACAAAGGAAACTCGACACAAAATGAGGAGCCCTAAAATCTGACTTAACCTTAAATTTTGTTCTCACCCATTTAGTGTCGCCTAGGAAGGCTTCTTTACAGGTTTTGTCTTCGTCCCACTTTTATCACTTTAGGGAGACTGAGCTTAGCATCACTATTTTTTTTACACTGGGTGAAACACCATAGTCCCCATCCTTGGTGGGTTGAAGGCTACCAAAAGGGAACTGTTGGTCTCCCATGGTTGCGATCCATTATGGACCACAGCTTCTACAACAATCCCCCTTTCCGCCTCAAATTGAGATGTCAGTGAACTATGAAAAATGGTATGAGCCAGGCGTGTTGCCCATACTTAACTCCTGCCTTAACAAACATGCTTGGAAAACACGATCTAATATGCGATAAAAGAATTGTTTGACAAAATCTCTTAAGGAAGTCTGTCTGATGAATTGTAATGGTTGTAAGAAATTTTTTCATATATATATGTTGAATTGATTTTAGAATATTTTATTCAATGCAATTGTTAGGGGAAGGGTAAAGCTCCTGCATCTTCCCTACCTGTGTCAAATGGGGGCGTTGAGATGAAGTAAGGACATCCATAAAAGTGTAAAGGAGAACATGCATTTTGCTTGACATAATCTCGAAAAGAGATGCAGGATTACATGTTGCTATGATAACAGGACACCCACAAAATGGTTTTGGTATAGGAAGAAAGAACTATACCCAATATGGGTTTGATGAAAAGGACTTAGGAAGCTTAAGAGATGATACCAACTCAATCCATCTACCTCCTTACCAGTGCAATGCTGAGATAGGCAGGATAGACATGCAAACTGTTTGACAAAAAGCATGACAGACTATTTTAATAAAACACAAAATCTATTTGGAATTATTATCTTAAGTAGAAAAAATTGACCAGAATCGACGTGATTTGTTGTAAAGCTCAAATGATTTTATTTCTCTTTTATTTTCAACTGTATATTACATAGATTGTATATTTATTGCTCAATATAGTAAAAATTAAATATCATATGATAAAATGGAAAGCTTTTTCTTCGAGAGATCTTTGTCGTCTAAAGTGATTTAGTTACTTGAAGCCCTTTTACAATAAGAACATCTGAAAGGTGGGTTTTCTTAGAGTGCTTGGAGTCCCATGGAGGGGGCTTCCTTAAAAATCTCAGTGGGTGCTGCTTAGATTTTTTAGGAATATTTTAAAGTACATGGTCCCATGGATTTTAGTTGCAATTCTGCTTAAAAATTTAAGCTCCTAAATATAGGGAAGCTGGTGGTCCCATGAATTTAGTAGTGCACTGCTGCTTAAAATTTTAAGCTCCGAAATTTGAGGAAGTTGGTGGTCCCATGGATTTAATGTTGCAATTCTACTTAAAAATTTAAGCTCAGAATTTTTTTTTCTATTTTTTAATTTCTTGTGTTTGAGATGTGCGACAAATGGCACACAAAACTCCTAAGCTGTAGGGGCAATTTCTAGCCCCACCCCATTTTCACCAGCTAAAAGATTCATCCCTATACTTTAGGGGCTCCTATTTTTCTGGAAGAGATTCCAATCAATCCAGTAGCACAATTTTTTTTTTTCCATGGGACCTCCTACTCCACGAAAATAGAAGCCCAAGCCCCCCATGGGACCATGCAGGTTAATCCTCTTTCAATCTATTTTAATTTAACATCGATATATAGTGGAAAGCATGGGTTACATATTTAAACAAAATTTAAGAAACAAAGTAACCAACTCTTTTCTTTGTTGATATAAGTACTCCTTTCCAATAACTAGTTCTCGATAAAGATCCCAGCCCTCTTTTTAATTTGCAACTTAAAGAAACATCTTCCTATTTCCATATGCAATGATAGATAAAAAATATTAATTAAAACCTTCTTTTGTTTGCAAGATCATATTTTCATATTCTAAGTTAAAACATGAAAGGTTTACCATTGCATCATTAATAAATAAATAAAAAAAGCAATGCAATATCTAAGCCATATATTTTCATTACAATAGATGCTTGACAAAACAAATGTCTCTAAAGAGTTAATGACTGCAATATTTGTTCCATGCAAAACATTTTCAAAGAAGAAAATTTCTCTTTTCACTTAAAAAAATACCATTTTCTTAAACTTAAACTCTTATCATTACAACAATACATAGAAATGAAATGATTAACAAACTAATGCATAAGGCTTGCTCTTTTCATTTAAACAATATATTATCTTTCAATATTACAAACAATACTTAAAAAATAAATGAGTAACACACAATTAAATAAGGCTTGCTCTCCACCCTACCTTAATGGCATCATGAAGCCTCATAGACTCTAGCCATACCCCCGAGCAAGCAAGAATAACTAACAATGATCTTGGTAGGAAGACTAAAATAATATCATATGCTCATATACATTCTTAACGGTTTACCAAATCTTCTTTAATAAAGAACATTTGTCAACATAATTATTTAAACTAGTTCATAGGACAATCACAACATTAAGCATGGAATTAGGTTCAATCATCAATTTTTTTACTAAAGTAGTATAATTGAACTTACCAGGGCATCACACAATTTGTAGATGGGGTTAGGCCTCACAAAATGAAAGTAAGGAAACATTTTTTTGCAAAGAACTTGACATGAAATACATTGGACAATAGATATGAACTAATTAAAATTAATTAAGGTTTACAATGTCATTATGATGTCATTTTCCCATTATGATATAATTCTTGTGTAACATCTAGATGAACATATTAAACCTTGAATTCATTTTATTGCAAACTCCTTTTGTCTTAACAAGTCAAATTCATGTTCCTAGTAAAACAATGAATTCTAGTCCAAATTAATTTTCTAACAACCTAGTGTACAATGCATATGAAAATACGCATGAGTTAGTAGTGCTAGATATGACTTTGTTAAATCTAGCTATAAAAATAATCCCCTTTGAATAATTTTTTAAAATTATATTTTGTTGTTTGAAGATTCTTAAGTTATATTTAGGTACTCTAATTTTTTATCTAATATTTTAAAAAGGTTTAAGATCAAATGAGTTCACCAAAAACATAAAAGAAAAAATATTTTCCTAATGTTAATCTTGGTTAATTAAATGAAAGCACACAAGTAAAGTGCAAATTAACCTAGATTAAAAAGATAAACTTATGAGTCACACAAATATAAAAATTGAGTAACATGTAGAGTGAATGGTTGTGATTTGTGTATGAAACCACATGGAAGAAACATCAAAGCATAGTATAAGAGAGGGTGCGAAATGTACTACAACGTCATGTCCTTCTGGAGTGACATCTCTCGAGATCTGAGTTGGCCTATCCACCACGACCCTTGTGGTGATAGGCCCGGATAGAGGTCATGAACTTGGCTGAAGCCGATTAGCGAGTTTGATAGTGGAAGCTCTCGTTTGGGCTCGTCCGGAGACTTCTTACTGAGAATTGCTATTTTTAGCGGAGTTCTGGCGTGGGACCCACCTTTATTTTTAGCGATATGACTTTGGCGTTGATCACTTGGTGTTAAGTGGAAACAGGAGCGAGGGCAGTCATCCCGGATGAGTACTTGAGAGAAATATTAATATTTAATTGCATTGATTAAATATTAATTATTTAATGATTATAATATAAAGTTATAATATTAAATTATAGCAAGTGATTCTTCTATTGAGGAGTCTTCCCTCATCCCGAGAACCAAAATTGACATTTAAATTATATTAAAATATTAAATTTGAGACTATAGAAATTAAAAGAATTAAAAGTGAATATTTTAATGAAACCCTATTCTTAAGGAAATGCGCTTTATTGTATAGTGCATTTGCATTGGGAATTGTGCCATTATGAGATTATTGATTTTGAGAACTGATCAACTTTGATCTGAGCAAGAAACTTTAGGGTTTCAAGTTCGAATTCCTTGGGGAACGAGCCATCTCCATCGGAAGCAATTCAGAGGGTGTGAAATACCACTTGATTTATTGCAGCAGAGGTTTCTTCAGTCAGGAGGAATCACAGAGCTTCAGAGAATTTATTATCTTCAGATCTTTTCAGTGTTTTACATTCAGAGCACATCCATTCATCTTGGCGCACCATTACAGAGACTCAGACTTTGATTTTTGAGGAGGCCGTACATTATTCATTGCTGTTTCTGACAGGCCGTACCTGCTGTCAGGCCGTACTTCTATCCTTGGGACGTACTTATCAAATCAAGAGAAACGCCTCTTCCTTTGGTTTCCAGTTTGCATCAGTTGTGGTGCTGGGGTTTCAGGAGGGATTGGAGATCACCAGACTAGAGGAGAAGTCTTATTTGCATGCAGCCGTACCATCACAAACCTTTTTCCAGCAAGCTGCATATTCCAGGTTTTCAATAAAAATTTGTTATTTTATCATTGCATGTTCTGAGATCTTGATTGTATTGATACCAGTTGAACAATAAAGGAAGTGCCTTCATTAGATCTTGCAATTTCTATCTATTTTGGCCATTAGATATTTTATTTGAATTTATTTCTTATTTCCAAGCAAAAATCGCATTCTTTCAATTTCTTGCAAAAACTCAAAAACGTCAAAAAAATCAAAAACAATCAGAAAAACCTAAAAACAGTCAGACACAGAGATTTCGGGGAAACTAGGGTTTTCTACAAGGACATGTAGTAATGATGTTCAATAGTGGTGCAAAGGAAAAAATATTATTTATTCATGTTGATCTAGGTCGATTAAGACAAGAAAAATAAGCACAACTAACTTAAATATTATTTGTGAGGATATTTTAAAATTTAAATACAAAGAGAACATTTATTTGTGGGAATTATGGTGGATAAATGACTTAAATACATTTAATGCATACTTAAATTCCATGGAATCCAAACTATTTGTAAAACAAAAATAAAGATAAATAATGGCATGTGAAGGCAGAGAAAGTGGAGTTGTACGCTGCCAAACCGCTTTTGCGTAACTGTGATATCTGAGCAACTCCAGCGCCACCTTTTTGGTTCATAACAAACATTCTCTTTGCCCACTTTCTGCTTCTCGTGTTTTTTTGCTTTCTTGATAAGACTTGCTTACCTCTGTTTCTTTACAACTATTCAGGCGCTTACATATCAAAAAGGTTGAAATTGTGTAGTTTAGTTTTGATCTTTTTATAAAGTTCTGGTGGAAATTGTGAGCTAGAGAAATATTATGTTAGGAAAACCTGGGTCCATTCAAAAGAAATAATATTATTAATTGCGATTTTTTTGTGAGGCTGGACTGTGGATAAAGAGATTTCGCGTCCTGGAGGCTAAAGGGCACTTGATAGTTGATACTGACAATCAATGCATGAATCTTTTTACATGCAGCTCACTGCAACTCTTCATGCGCAGCACCATACTATTAGATGGAGATAATTATATTTACATCAAACTTTCACCGCCAAACTGCTCAGCACCAGTTGCGCACCAGTTCAGACTCCAGTTCACTGTCGCATCACTGCCAACTACACTGCTCTTAGAAAAATCTAAAAACATAGAGATAACTCTCAGCTTACTTTGGTTTTTTTTTTAATATCTATATATATATATAGTGCTGGCTTATTTTGATCTGTATTTTTTTTTCATTTTGAGTTAATAGAAGAGCTTTTGTTTTTGAACCAAATGGTAGTGCTTCTTTTTTTAGTTGACATTCATAAAAATCTATATACTATATATTTTGTAAGTCCTTGTAATATTTGATAAATTTAGTTAAACGAGTATGTCTCTCTTATAATGTTTATCATATTGATAATATGTGTAAATGATAGTATGTACTATTGTTTCATAAAAAAACAAGTATATTTTTAATGAAACATTTATGGTTTTAATAGAATTTTATAAAATTATTACTAAAATCTTAATTCAATTTAAAATCTTCATGAATTTATGATGCACATGTTAAGGTGATACTAGTCCTCCCTTAATAGGTAATTATTACAGTGGGTATGTGAGTTGTTGGTTTAATGAACATCAATATGAGAATGTAATAACTAGTACTTGCACCAGAGGGGTGCAAGGGTTACACCGATAAAAGACTATATAAAAACATAATAAGGATTGGAAGGATTTGATCACCTTCAATGAATATATTTAAGTCCTCTCTTGTTGTTCTCAGTGCTATCCTCTAGCTATTTTTGTGCTACTTTTATGTAGCATGGGTCTATTTTTTTATTTCTTGGTTTTGGTGGCTACTATGGTAGCCTTATCATATCTATCTTTATGTAAAGGGACTAGGGCCCTTGTTTCCCTATTTCCTTATCAAAGACTATATTACATCTTTAGGCTTTAGATGGAATACAAAGTTAATTTCAATAATTTAAATAATATATTCTTAAAAAAAAGTAATTGTATATAGTAGTTACTTTTTTATTTAGACTAAGTAAGGGCATTATAAGTCTTATCTAATAAATCTTGAAATGTGTCATGCCCAATACTTTTCGCTAGGAAAACCCATAAATTTTCTTATATACATTAATTAAGCTAATTATCACTCTAAGTGGTTGAGGTGAGAGGTATGTCTAGACACACATGACACACAAATATGGGTCTTATAGTTATAATAGATGCATTCATGGAGTTCACCCTAGTTTCTTCGTTAAGGTCGTAAAAGGAGTTAGGTGTATTTTTCATATGATAATATATGACTCGACTTACTACAAGTGAATAAGAGACCCCCAAAAGAAGGAAATGAGTTTTCTATTCTACTAATAATAATCATGCATCCTAGGCCCGAACATCCATATTTCGTACAACAGTAATATTGTTCCCTAATTGGCTTGCCCATGATAATATTCTTATGCTCCTATTTCCTGCTTTAGAAAATTATTCCTTCGTGTCGATAGAATTATTGCAACGTCAATCCTTCAGGCATTATTGTTATAGGATTCAAGCTTACACTTGAAAATAATGTTATCGTTGAATCAATAACCTGACAATAATCAAAATTTTATCTATAGACAACTTGAATCTTAGAAACAAGATCATGTTGATATTTAATTTGCTAATAAATTTTAGAACAATATTATTATTCAGAAACCAATATGATCTTAAATCAGTGATACAGGGAATGTCTAATGAAATTTAGATGCTCAAAAATAATGATTATATTTACTCTCAAGTTGCATTATTAATATCACTTGCATCTAACCAAACAATTGATATTATTATTAAATCTTGAATTAGCCTCAATATAATATTTTTAAGTCTCAATTTAATGATAATAATATTATCCTCAAATCGAGTAATATATATTTTTTTAAACTCATAATATCACTTCTTTTGATTTACAATAATGTTAACAATAATAAATATATTATTGTCCTATCGGCATTTAAAGAAAATAACATTACTAGCATTATTTACCCAATCACTAAAGCTTATTAATAGGAATTAATCTATAGTAAATCAAAAGTTAAATACATATTCACAAGAAGAGACACTCAGAGAGTCATGTGGAGATGCCCATGGAATCAATCACATGGGCCTAGCCAGAGAAGTCCCATGATTACAAACATAACATAAAAAAATCATTAAGCAGCCAAAGCAGTGCCAACAAAGCTAGGAGGGTCTCTGTCATCCAATTTATTCCCCCATACATCAGCGGGGTCTAGAGTGATGTCAAGTGGAGGACCCCAACCATCATCAACTTCTTTATCTTTATCTTCCCTCATGAGGTGAGATTGCAAGCCTGAGCTATAGAAATTTTTACGGGTTTTGGCCAACTAGGCTGAGATTATAGTATTTAATCAAAATTTTATCACCATCCATATAACTCTATTTTATAAATATTGAAATTATAGCCTACACTATAATTCACACTATTATCTTTATTACTTATTTTATTCTTTTAATAATCCTCATTACACTATACAAATTGGCAATTATACTGATTCCTATATACATAATTTATTGGATATTTACTAATATTAATAATAAAAACATTAAGTCATCTAAGGACCTATGTAAAAATTGGAAACATTTAAACCCCAATTACATTGCAAAGGTTTAAGGACAAAAAGGGTAATTGCAAACTAAAATTGTAAACTGGAATTTCCAAAAGACTTATGTCCATTACAAAAAGAAATAGGGTGATACACTTTGACTACAACAAAGGAAACTCGACACAAAATGAGGAGCCCTAATATCTGACTTAACCTTAAATTTTGTTCTCACCCATTTAGTGTCGCCTAGGA